>JAHCLQ010000576.1:0-56698 GCA_023678885.1 Pogostemon cablin | reverse complement strand
TTTCTTCATCATGATACATATTTTCTTCATCATGATGCGTATTTTCTTTATCATGATGCTCATTTTCTTCATCATGATGCATATTTTCTTCATCATGATGCTCATTTTCTTCATCATGATGCTTATTTTCTTCATCATAATGCTTATTTTCTTCATCATGATACATATTTTCTTCATCATGATGCTCATTTTCTTTATCATGATGCATATTTTCTTCGTTATGATGCTCATTTTCTACATCATGATGCTCATTTTCTTCATCATGATGCATATTTTCTTCATCATGATGCATATTTTCTTCATCGTGATGCATATTTTCTTCATCGTGATGCTAATCTTCTTCATTGTGATGCTCATTTTCTTTATAGTGATGCTCATTTCCTTCATCATGATACATATTTTATTCATCATGATGCATATTTTCTTCATCATGATGCTCATTTCCTTCATCATGATGCTCATTTTCTTCATCATGAAACTCATTTTCTTAATTATGATGCATATTTTCTTCATCATGATGCTCATTTTCTTCATCAAAATGCATATTTTCTTCATCATGATGCATATTTTCTTAAACAAGATGCATATTTTCTTCATCATGATACATATTTTCTTCATCATGATGCGTATTTTCTTTATCATGATGCTCATTTTCTTCATCATGATGCATATTTTCTTCATCATGATGCTCATTTTCTTCATCATGATGCTCATTTCCTTCATCATAATGCTCATTTTCTTCATCATGATGCATATTTTCTTCATCATGATGCTCATTTTCTTCATCATGATGCTTATTTCCTTCATCATAATGCTTATTTTCTTCATCATGATACATATTTTCTTCATCATGATACTCATTTTCTTCATCATGATGCATATTTTCTTAGTTATGATGCTCATTTTCTACATCATGATGCTCATTTTCTTCATCATGATGCATATTTTCTTCATCATGATGCATATTTTCTTCATCGTGATGCATATTTTCTTCATCGTGATGCTAATCTTCTTCATTGTGATGCTCATTTTCTTTATAGTGATGCTCATTTCCTTCATCTTGATGCTCATTTCCTTCATCATGATACATATTTTATTCATCATGATGCATATTTTCTTCATCATGATGCTCATTTCCTTCATCATGATGCTCATTTCCTTCATCATGATTCTCATTTTCTTCATCATGATGCTCATTTCCTTCATCATGATGCATATTTTCTTCATCATGATGCTCATTTTCTTCGTCATGATGCATATTTTCTTCATCATGATGCATATTTTCTTAAACATGATGCATATTTTCTTCATATTGATGCTCCTTCTCTTCATCATGTCTTCATCATGAAGCATATTTTCTTTATCATGATGCATATTTTCTTTATCATGATGCTCATTTTCTTCATCATGATGCATATTTTCTTCATCTTGATGCTCTTTCTTCATCATGATGCTCATTTCTTTCTTCATAATGTTCATTTTCTTCATCATGATACATATTTTCTTCATCATGATGCTCATTTTCTTCATCATGATGCATATTTTCTTCGTTATAATGCACATTTTCTTCATCATGATGCATATTGTCTTCATCATAATGCACATTTTCTTCATCATGATGTTAATTTCCTTTATCATGATGCATCTTTTCTTCATCATTATGCATATTTTCTTCATCCTGATGCATATTTTCTTCATCGTGATGCTCATTTTCTACATCGCGATGCTCACTTCCTTCATCATGATGCTCATTTTCTTCATCATGATACATATTTCCTTCATCTTGATGCTCATTTCCTTCATCATGATACATATTTTATTCTTCATGATGCATATTTTCTTCATCATGATGATCATTTTCTTCACCATGATGCTTATTTCCTTCATCATGATTCTCATTTCCTTCATCATAACGCTCATTTTCTTAAACATGATACATATTTTCTTCATCATGATGCTCATTTTCTTCATCATGATGCATATTTTCTTCGTTATAATGCACATTTTCTTCATCATGATGCTCATTTTCTTCATCATGATGCATATTTTCCTCATCATGATGCATATTGTCTTCATCATGATGCACATTTTCTTCATCATGATGTTAATTTCCTTTATCATGATGCATCTTTTCTTCATCATTATGCATATTTTCTTCATCCTGATGCATATTTTCTTCATCGTGATGCTCATTTTCTACATCGCGATGCTCACTTCCTTCATCATGATGCTCATTTTCTTCATCATGATACATATTTCCTTCATCTTGATGCTCATTTCCTTCATCATGATACATATTTTATTCTTCATGATGCACATTTTCTTCATCATGATGCTCATTTTCTTCATCATCATGCATATTTTCCTCATCATGATGCATATTGTCTTCATCATGATGCACATTTTCTTCATCATGATGTTAATTTCCTTTATCATGATGCATATTTTCTTCATCATTATGCATATTTTCTTCATCCTGATGCATATTTTCTTCATCGTGATGCTCATTTTCTACATTGCGATGCTCACTTCCTTCATCATGATGTTCATTTCCTTCATAATGATGCTCATTTTCTTCATCATTATGCATATTTTCTTCATCACGATGCTCATTTTCTTCATCATGATGCATATTTTCTTCATCATGATGCTCATTTTCTTCATCATGATGCACATTTCCTTCACCATAATGCACATTTTCTTCATCATGACACATATTTTCTTCATCACGATGCTCATTTTCTTCATCATGATGCATATTTTCTTCGTTATAATGCTCATTTTCTTCATCATGATGCACATTTTCTTTATTATGATGATGCATATTTTTCTCATCATGATGCATATTTACTTCATCGTGATGCATATTTTCTTCATTGTGATGCTCATTTTCTTCATCGTGATGTGCATTTCCTTTATCTTGATGCTCATTTTCTTCATCATGATGCATATTTTCTTCATCGTGAAGCACTTTTTCTTCATCATGAAGCTCATTTTCTTCATGATGATGCTTATTTTCTTCGTCATGATGCTCATTTCCTTCATCATGATGCTCATTTTATTCATCATGAAACTTATTTTCATAATTATGATGCATATTTTCTTCATCATGATGCTCATTTTCTTCATCAAAATGCATATTTTCTTCATCATGATGCATATTTTCTTAAACAAGATGCGTATTTTCTTCATCATGATACATATTTTCTTCATCATGATGCGTATTTTCTTTATCATGATGCTCATTTTCTTCATCATGATGCATATTTTCTTCATCATGATGCTCATTTTATTCATCATGATGCTTATTTTCTTCATCATAATGCTTATTTTCTTCATCATGATACATATTTTCTTCATCATGATGCTAATTTTCTTTACCATGATGCATATTTTCTTCGTTATGATGCTCATTTTCTACATCATGATGCTCATTTTCTTCATCATGATGCACATTTTATTCATCATGATGCATATTTTCTTCATCATGATGCATATTTTCTTCATCGTGATGCATATTTTCTTCATCGTGATGCTAATCTTCTTCATTGTGATGCTCATTTTCTTTATAGAGACGCTCATTTCCTTCATCTTGATGATCATTTCCTTCATCATGATACATATTTTATTCATCATGATGCATATTTTCTTCATCATGATGCTCATTTCCTTCATCATGATGCTCATTTTCTTCATCATGATGCTCATTTTCTTCATCATGAAACTCATTTTCTTAATTATGATGCATATTTTCTTCATCATGATGCTCATTTTCTTCATCAAAATGCATATTTTCTTCATCATGATGCATATTTTCTTAAACAAGATGCATATTTTCTTCATCATGATACATATTTTCTTCATCATGATGCGTATTTTCTTTATCATGATGCTCATTTTCTTCATCATGATGCGTATTTTCTTCATCATGATGCTCATTTTCTTTATCATGATGCTCATTTCCTTCCTCATAATGCTCATTTTATTCATCATGATGCATATTTTCTTCATCTTGATGCTAATTTTCTTCATCATGATGCTCATTTCCTTCATCGTAATGCTCATTTTCTTCATCATGATACATATTTTCTTCATCATGATGCTCATTTTCTTCATCATGATGCATATTTTCTTCGTTATAATGCACATTTTCTTCATCATGATGCATATTTTCCTCATCATGATGGATATTGTCTTCATCATGATGCACATTTTCTTCATCATGATGTTAATTTCCTTTATCATGATGCATCTTTTCTTCATCATTATGCATATTTTTTTCATCCTGATGCATATTTTCTTCATCGTGATGCTCATTTTCTACATCGCGATGCTCACTTCCTTCATCATGATGCTCATTTTCTTCATCATGATACATATTTCCTTCATCTTGATGCTCATTTCCTTTATCAAGATACATATTTTATTCATCATGATGCATATTTTCTTCATCATGATGATAATTTTCTTCATCATGATGCTCATTTCCTTCATCATGATTCTCATTTCCTTCATCAGGATGCTCATTTCCTTCATCATGATGCATATTTTCTTCATCATGATGCAAATTTTCTTCGTCATGATACATATTTTCTTCATCATAATGCATATTTTCTTAAACATGATGCATATTTTCTTCATAATGATGCTCCTTTTCTTCATCATGTGTCACGCCCCGACCCCAGACAGAGCGCGACAACCGCCACGTTAACCATAAATTTCATAGAATGGGTGCACTCCACTCCACAAAGTTTATAGAAAACGTAAGGCTTGCTATCAAGTACCTATAGAACTGAACAACTGATAACAACGGGTACAACCCGAGGACATCATCTCATAAAGTATCAACAAGGATTTACAAAGGTACAAAATTCAACGGTGTAACTTAGTTTAAAGAAAATATACATGAACGATATAACATCGCGAAGATACAAAAAGAACATCAAGGGGGTCACCAAATATAAACTATACAATCTCGCCAATGAATCCGTCAATTTATATAAAAGAGAAAGTACCCAAAACACGGATTGGATGATGAGCAAACGATAGGCAAACCTCCAACCAAAACGATATCAACAGCCTGAAAAGGAAAGAATGATGGGGGGTGAGCAAAACCACTAGCTCAGTGAGGTGATAAGCCAGTCTCCCCGACCCTTATACGAAGCATGTACTCCCACTCGCGATTCATAACATAAAATCCCACAATTCGTCCCACAATAATTATTCTCACTCAGTGTACATATTAATGAAAATAAAAACCTTAGTGCACATTTATGAATAACACAATTAGTTCAAACAACATGTTATCACATAAAAGACGCGTGGGTAGTCAATATCCTCCTCGAACTGAGCTCTCCGTCGAGAGACAGTCCAAGCCCGTCACCGTTACTCTAGATAAAATGCACATTAATATTCTTTCTCAATATGCCAAGTGCTAAAGTTCACAATTCAATATCGACGTGAATACTTGAAATGATCAAACATATAAACATATATGACATGCATGTCCCACACCGGTGACGTTGACTGAGTCTATAATAGACTAATCCATCTAACGATCACCCTCCAGAGTATCAGTATTTGGCAAATGGACAGGTGCCCCGTTAGATCTAACTCACCAGGGTTTGCCAATCCCGGGCAACTTGGTTGTCACTCTAACTCACCCGAACCGCGACAATTCGGGCTACTTAACCAATGTCGCTCCAACTCACCCGAACCGTGACCAATTCGGGCTACTTAACCTTGGTACCAGGCATACATATGCATGTGCATCATAAGATGAATAACGACTCAAGTTAGAGTCTTAATTGGCACACAAGAATAACCAGAAATCAATAATACTCATAAAATGGCTAACATGACTCTAACCAGAGCAATCGAGCCAATCAGGCTCTTTACCACATAACACAATACCAAATAATTTTCTTATCAATTAACTAAAACTAAAATAAATGCACATTTATCGAGGGTCCACACTTCCCACAAGAGAAGGCGTTCCCGAATTATCAACTCACAAGGAAGTGATTAACTCTCTCCGGAATCTGAAGTCGGTCCCTTGCCCTTCGTCGATGGTTCTTTACCTAGAAAGGAGATGAGCAATTAAAGACAAATTAAATATAACTAACTATTAGCGTTAACATCCCTTTCATTGCTAAAAACAAATCCTAATCGAGTTCGAACGAGTCGATATTAAATAAAAATGGCATGTAACTCTTTAACATCAGTTCCCAATCCCATATAACCGTTTCAATACATTAACTAAACGAAACGATAAAAAAAAAAAATAAGTTTGAATTCGACATAAAAATTCTGAAATTTTCCAGCTAGCGGCAGTTTACGAGAAAAATCATAACTAATTGTAGAATAATCGGATTGAGGCGTTTCAAGTGGCTACGGAAAGCTAACGAGTTCAGCTACGTACAGAAATTAAGTTTACAAACTTTCGAGGGTAATAGCTATGTCAAAATCAGTTCGAACAGTCTGCAAATTACCCACATACCAAAAAAGAAAAACCCCACAAAATTACAAAATCATGGAAGAAGGAAGCTTAATTCACACACCACTTACCTCAAAACAACTTAAAAACCACCTAGGATGAGGGTTGTAAGGGAGAATTTGATCAACAAGGGTTTCTCCTCTTCCTCTCTTCTTTCCCCTCTTTTGCTTTTCTTCTCCCGTTCTTCTCTCTCTTTTTTTTTTTAACTTTAGCCTTAATAATTATATATCAGGCCATTTAAGTGGGCTGAAACTTTGGGCCACAAAATAAATAAATAAATAAATTTGGGCTTTCTAAAAAAAATATAGTTGGGCTTAATTGGGCTGGCCTTTTGGGCCATAAAAATAAATAATTAGGTTTTGGGCTTTCTAACAAAATCTAGTTGGGCTAAGATAGGGCTGGCCTTTTGGGCCATAAAATAAATAAATAGGTTTTGGGCTTTCTAAAAAAAATCTAGTTGAACTAAGATATTATAAAGTATCCCCTCCTCCAAAAAGTTTCGTCCTCGAAACATAAACGTACCTAGAGATGAAAAGAGATTTGGATGGTGTTGACGCATGACTGACTCTGGTTCCCATGTTTCTTCTTCAATTTGATCACTTCTCCATAGAATTCTCACCATAGGAATGGATTTGTTACGAAGCATTTTCTCTCGGCGATCTACAATTTGAACAGGTTGTACTTCGTACGATAGATTTTCCTTTAATACAATTGGGGGATCTTTGAGCACGTGCGAAGGATCTGGTTCATATTTTCTAAGTATAGAGACATGGAAGACATCGTGAATCTTCGACATTTCCGATGGTAGCTCAAGTCGATACGCGACACGACCAATCCTTTGCACGATCGTAAACGGGCCAATATACCTTGGACTCAACTTTCCTCGACGGCGGAATCGCAACACGCCCTTCCATGGAGAAACTTTCAGAAAAACTTTGTCTCCTTCATTAAACTCCAAATCGCGCCTCCTATTATCTGCGTAACTTTTCTGTCGATCTTGTGCTGCCTTAAGTCTGTCTCGAATAAGTTGTATTTTTACCTTCGCATCTTCGATAAGCTCTACTTGTTCGATTTGTCTCTCGCCAACCTCATCCCAAAAGAGTGGTGTTCGACACTTTCGGCCATACAGAGCTTCGTACGGGGGCATTCCAATGCTTGAATGATAACTGTTGTTATAAGCGAACTCCACCAAAGTCACGTACTTATCCCAGCTACCTCCCAAATTCAACACCACTGCACGTAACATGTCTTCTAGTGTCTGTATAGTTCTCTCTGACTGTCCATCAGTCTGTGGATGAAACAAGGTACTGAATAGTAATTTTGTGCCTAGCGCTTTCTGCAGACTAGGCCAAAAACGGGAAGTGAATCTTGGATCACGGTCAGATATGATTGACACTGGTACTCCGTGCAATCTCACGATCTCATCGACATATAACTTGGCAAGTTTCTCTAAAGATTCGTTGGTATGCACTGGAAGGAAATGTGCTGATTTCGTCAGACGATCGACAATGACCCAAATTGAGTCATGACCCTTTTGGGTTCGAGGTAAACCAGAAACAAAATCCATTGTGACGTTTTCCCATTTCCACTCAGGAATAGGTAGTGGTTGAAGCATGCCGGCTGGTTTTTGGTGTTCCGCTTTAATCTGTTGGCAAGATAAGCACTTTGATACAAATTCAGTAGTGTCCCGTTTCATACCTGGCCATCAATAATGCTCCCGAAGTGTTCTATACATTTTGGTACTACCAGGATGCATAGCATAGGCTGAAGAATGGGCTTCCTCAAGAATAGCTCTACGAACATCAAGTTCTGATGGAACACAAACACGATTTTTAAAAGTAAGAAGTCCATCATCCCGAATTTGAAATTCTATTTCTTTTCCTTGATTTAGCTTCGCCATCTTCTGTTGTAAATGAACATCGTGCGATTGTCTTTATCGAATTTGCTCGAACAAGGTAGGTCTAACCTCGAATTTGGCGATTAAGGCAGAATCATTAGACTTTTCACAATCGAGCGAAATGTGTAAAGATTTAAATTGCTCCAACATAGGAAGATAAAAAGATTGAATCAAAGCAAGTGAGGTAGAAGACTTTCTACTCAGAGCATCTGCAACAACGTTCGCCTTGCCAGGATGATAATCGATGACTAAGTCATAGTCACTAATCAACTCCATCCATCGCCTTTGCCTGAGGTTGAGCTCCTTTTGCGTGGTGATATACTTTAAGCTCTTGTGATCAGTGAAAACCCGACAAGTTGCACCATACAGATAGTGCCTCCAGATCTTCAATGCAAAGACGATCGCAGCCAACTCTAAATCATGTGTAGGATAATTTTCTTCATTCTTCTTCAATTGCCTTGAAGAGTAGGCAATAACCTTTCCTTCTTGCATGAGAACGCATCCTAATCCTTGTCTCGAGGCGTCGCTATAAATGGTAAATTCTCCAATCGCTGGGTCTGGCAAAGCAAGAATAGGAGCTGAAACGAGTCGTCTTTTCAATTCTTGAAATGCTTCCTCGCATTCTTCACTCCATTCAAATTTTACCCCTTTCCGAGTCAATTTAGTCAAAGATGAAGCCAATAACGAAAAGTCTTTGACAAACCGTCGATAATATCCAGCTAATCCCAGAAAACTACGAATCTCTGTCACGTTCTTTGGATGCTCCCAATCTAGTATAGCTTGAATCTTCACTGGATCGACGTAGATTCCTTCTTTAGAAATGTGATGACCCAAAAAGCTTACCTCGCGAAGCCAAAATTCACACTTCGAGAATTTAGCATAAAGCTGATTTTCTCTGAGAATGTTCAGAGCAATTCTTAGATGCTGAGAATGCTCGTCGTCCGATTTAGAATAAATAAGAATGTCATCAATGAAGATGATGACAAACTTATCTAAGTACGGCCGAAAGACCCGATTCATAAGATCCATAAAAGCTGCAGGAGCATTTGTGAGTCCAAAAGGCATAACACAGAATTCAAAATGACCGTATCTGGTTCGAAAAGCAGACTTAGGGATATCAGATTCCCTAATCTTGAGTTGGTGATAACCGGATCGCAAATCAATTTTTGAGAACACAGTTGCTCCTTGCAATTGATCAAACAGATCATCGATTCTTGGAAGAGGATATTTGTTCTTGATAGTCACCTTGTTCAATTGACGGTAGTCGACACATAGACGAAGTGATCCATCTTTCTTCTTGACAAAAAGAACTGGAGCACCCCATGGAGATGTGCTAGGTCGTATGAAACCCTTCTCCAATAATTCCCCAAGTTGTGTCTGGAGTTCCTTAAGCTCAGCAGGCGACATTCGATATGGAGTAATCGATATAGGTGTGATTCCAGGAAGTACGTCAATGAAAAAATCAATCTCTCGATTCGGAGGTTGTCCTGGTAAGTCTTCGGGAAAGACATCAGGAAATTCATTCACGATTGGGATGTCATCTAGTTTAGTTTCAGAAAGAGAAGTATCGATGACAAATGCCAAGAATGCCTCACAACCCTTACGCATTAATTTATGCGCAGTCAACATTGAAATAAAAGAGAGGGATCTCGTTTGAAGTTTACCCTCAAAAACAAGTTCTGAGAATCCTAGTCTACGAAAAATAACAAGCTTCTCGTGGCAATCGAGAATTGCATGATGAGAAGAAAGCCAATCCATGCCAAGAATAACATCAAGATCAATCAAAGGCAATGGTATCAATTCAGCCTCTAAAATGACATCTTTGATCTTCAATGGACAACCAAGGAATACCGAATCACGAATTAGACGCTCTCCAAGAGGGGTATGAACGATGATTCCAGGTGACAAATGAGAGATAGGATAATCTAAGATCGCAGTAAGATCATCTCGGATATAAGACCTATCAGAACCTGGGTCAAATAAAGCGTAGACCTGATGGTCTCCCACAAACACATGGCCTAAAGAAGCAATATTAGGTGAGATTGTGATTTAAAAATTTGAAAAGATAGAATTTCTTACGAATGTTTTATTCGTAATCAAGTGGCATAACAAGGCGGGGTTAGATTTAGCATGTGAAAATACTCAAATTATAAATTACCTGTCACAACCTTCGGATCTGAGCGAGCCTCTTCTTGGGAAATATGAAATACTCTAGTTTGCTTCCTTCCTTGCATAGGTGATTGAGTACTAGGGCCGCTTGAGGCATCGGGCACTCTGGTAACTGCAGATCGAGTATCTCTGGGTGTAGAATATGTTAGTTTACACGAAGCTGACCAGAACCCTGACTGCTCGTTCCCATAAGCTGAGGACAAGAACTTCGCATATGCCCCGGCTGTCGACACTGAAAACATACTTGAGGAGCCTTACAGGGGCCGTCATGATATTTTAGGCAATTCTGGCACTTGCGATTTTCACCAACCGATCCAGAGACATTGCTCCCGCCTCTACTAAACTGCTCCCGAGGTTGAGGAAAACTAATAGATGCCGAACTTGGTGCGCCACGCGAAGATCCCACACCCCTATACAACTTCGATGCATTTCCTGGAAATGCGCTCCCTTGCCTTTTCTTTTGAGATCGTTCTGCAAGCTTATGTCTCGCCTGAACTAAACCTTCTACTCTCAGGGCTTCTTCTACGAGATCGTCAAGACTCTCGTACTTGTCTCCGGACTTGATGCGATCTCGAATATTTAAATTAAGACCATCTTCAAATCTCTTGCATAAGTCTCTCGTCGTATATGACTCAGGAGCGAATTCTCGCAATTCCAGAAATTTGCTTTCGTACTCAACGACCGACATAATGCCTTGAAAGAGGTTGAAGAACTCCTTTCTCTTCTGATCCTTGATGTACTGAGAGAAGTATCGATCTTTGAATCGTTCCACAAAGATAGCCCACGTAATAGTAACCGAAGATGTCTCTTTTAGATTCTGCCACCATCGTCGTGCATCTGGGCCTAACAGCTTGGTCGCAATGACCACACGATAACATTCTTCAATCATCAAGGTGTCAAAGGTCTCTGTAATCTCCTATAACCATGCCCCCGCTTTAGAAGCATCTCTTGCACCGTCAAATTTCGAAGTCCCCATGTTTTCAACTGCTTTCACCAAATCAGGTATAAAAAGTGCACCTCGAGAAGCAGAACCTCCTAAAGCCATTTCTGGAGTAAAAACTGGTACATTAGATGTAGGTCGAATCGATTCATTAGCACGAAGAACCTCTTCAGTGACAGTCGTAGTTGTATGAGCCGTTGTAGGTGGTGGAACACCATGTATTCGAATGTGATCATAATACAATTGGTACTGCTCGGGTGTCATCATGTGCTCAACCCGCAACTGGGCCCGTGGTTGCTCTACCTGGGAAACTGGCACCCTATGATCAGAATTGATAGGGTCCATAACCGTCGGAGGAATGACATGATCAGAATAAACATGTCCTCGAGGTCCACGAGGAACAGAAGAGAGTAGAGGACTCGGAGGATCACGAGGAGTGTGTCCTCGACCTCGACCTCGACCTCGACCTCGACCTCGAACTGGAGGTGTCATAATGACTGAAAGGAAGAAAGGAAAGAAAATGCAAGGTCAACGTCAAGGCAATACGATACCTTAGGATGACATAGAAACAAAGTTGGACTCATTGGCTTGACACAAAAAGAATGAGAATCATAAAACCAGGCTTTGATACCAAGAAAGTTGTCACGCCCCGACCCCAGACAGAGCGCGACAACCGCCACGTTAACCATAAATTTCATAGAATGGGTGCACTCCACTCCACAAAGTTTATAGAAAACGTAAGGCTTGCTATCAAGTACCTATAGAACTGAACAACTGATAACAACGGGTACAACCCGAGGACATCATCTCATAAAGTATCAACAAGGATTTACAAAGGTACAAAATTCAACGGTGTAACTTAGTTTAAAGAAAATATACATGAACGATATAACATCGCGAAGATACAAAAAGAACATCAAGGGGGTCACCAAATATAAACTATACAATCTCGCCAATGAATCCGTCAATTTACATAAAAGAGAAAGTACCCAAAACACGGATTAGATGATGAGCAAACGATAGGCAAACCTCCAACCAAAACGATATCAACAGCCTGAAAAGGAAAGAATGATGGGGGGTGAGCAAAACCACTAGCTCAGTGAGGTGATAAGCCAGTCTCCCCGACCCTTATACGAAGCATGTACTCCCACTCGCGGTTCATAATATAAAATCCCACAATTCGTCCCACAATAATTATTCTCACTCAGTGTACATATTAATGAAAATAAAAACCTTAGTACACATTTATGAATAACACAATTAGTTCAAACAACATGTTATCACATAAAAGACGCGTGGGTAGTCAATATCCTCCTCGAACTGAGCTCTCCGTCGAGAGACAGTCCAAGCCCGTCACCGTTACTCTAGATAAAATGCACATTAATATTCTTTCTCAATATGCCAAGTGCTAAAGTTCACAATTCAATATCGACGTGAATACTTGAAATGATCAAACATATAAACATATATGACATGCATGTCCCACACCGGTGACGTTGACTGAGTCTATAATAGACTAATCCATCTAACGATCACCCTCCAGAGTATCAGTATTTGGCAAATGGACAGGTGCCCCGTTAGATCTAACTCACCAGGGTTTGCCAATCCCGGGCAACTTGGTTGTCACTCTAACTCACCCGAACCGCGACAATTCGGGCTACTTAACCAATATCGCTCCAACTCACCCGAACCGTGACCAATTCGGGCTACTTAACCTTGGTACCAGGCATACATATGCATGTGCATCATAAGATGAATAACGACTCAAGTTAGAGTCTTAATTGGCACACAAGAATAACCAGAAATCAATAATACTCATAAAATGGCTAACATGACTCTAACCAGAGCAATCGAGCCAATCAGGCTCTTTACCACATAACACAATACCAAATAATTTTCTTATCAATAACTAAAACTAAAATAAATGCACATTTATCGAGGGTCCACACTTCCCACAAGAGAAGGCGTTCCCGAATTATCAACTCACAAGGAAGTGATTAACTCTCTCCGGAATCTGAAGTCGGTCCCTTGCCCTTCGTCGATGGTTCTTTACCTAGAAAGGAGATGAGCAATTAAAGACAAATTAAATATAACTAACTATTAGCGTTAACATCCCTTTCATTGCTAAAAACAAATCCTAATCGAGTTCGAACGAGTCGATATTAAATAAAAATGGCATGTAACTCTTTAACATCAGTTCCCAATCCCATATAACCGTTTCAATACATTAACTAAACGAAACGATAAAAAAAAAATAAGTTTGAATTCGACATAAAAATTCTGAAATTTTCCAGCTAGCGGCAGTTTACGAGAAAAATCATAACTAATTGTAGAATAATCGGATTGAGGCGTTTCAAGTGGCTACGGAAAGCTAACGAGTTCAGCTACGTACAGAAATTAAGTTTACAAACTTTCGAGGGTAATA
This sequence comes from Pogostemon cablin, assembly GCA_023678885.1. Lineage (NCBI taxonomy): Eukaryota > Viridiplantae > Streptophyta > Magnoliopsida > Lamiales > Lamiaceae > Pogostemon > Pogostemon cablin. The sequence continues at coordinate 42,771 of JAHCLQ010000576.1, read as the reverse complement.
GCTATGTCAAAATCAGTTCGAACAGTCTGCAAATTACCCACATACCAAAAAAGAAAAACCCCACAAAATTACAAAATCATGGAAGAAGGAAGCTTAATTCACACACCACTTACCTCAAAACAACTTAAAAACCACCTAGGATGAGGGTTGTAAGGGAGAATTTGATCAACAAGGGTTTCTCCTCTTCCTCTCTTCTTTCCCCTCTTTTGCTTTTCTTCTCCCGTTCTTCTCTCTCTTTTTTTTTAACTTTAGCCTTAATAATTATATATCAGGCCATTTAAGTGGGCTGAAACTTTGGGCCACAAAATAAATAAATAAATAAATTTGGGCTTTCTAAAAAAAATATAGTTGGGCTTAATTGGGCTGGCCTTTTGGGCCATAAAAATAAATAATTAGGTTTTGGGCTTTCTAACAAAATCTAGTTGGGCTAAGATAGGGCTGGCCTTTTGGGCCATAAAATAAATAAATAGGTTTTGGGCTTTCTAAAAAAAATCTAGTTGAACTAAGATATTATATCATGTCTTCATCATGAAGCATATTTACTTTATCATGATGCACATTTTCTTCATCATAATGCTCATTTTCTTCATCATGATGCATATTTTCTTCATCTTGATGCTCATTTTCTTCATTATGATGCTCATTTCCTTCATCATAATGCTCATTTTCTTCATCATGATACATATTTTCTTCATCATGATGCTCATTTTCTTCATCATGATGCATATTTTCTTCGTTATAATGCACATTTTCTTCAACATGATGATCATTTTCTTCATCATGATGCATATTTTCCTCATCATGATGCATATTGTCTTCATCATGATGCAAATTTTCTTCATCATGATGTTAATTTCCTTTATCATGATGCATATTTTCTTCATCATTATGCATATTTTCCTCATCCTGATGCATATTTTCTTCATCGTGATGCTCATTTTCTACAACGCGATGCTCACTTCCTTCATCATGATGCTCATTTCCTTCATAATGATGCTCATTTTCTTCATTATTATGCATATTTTCTTCATCACGATGCTCATTTTCTTCATCATGATGCATATTTTCTTCATCATGATGCTCATTTTCTTTATCATGATGCACATTTCCTTCATTATAATGCACATTTTCTTCGTTATGATGCGTATTTTCTTCATCATAATGCTTATTTTCTTCATCATAATGCTTATTTTCTTCATCATAATGCTTATTTTCTTCATCATAATGCTCATTTTCTTAATCATGATGCATATTTTCTTCGTTATGATGCTCATTTTCTACATCATGATGCTCATTTTCTTCATCATGATGCACATTTTATTCATCATGATGCATATTTTCTTCATCATGATGCATATTTTCTTCATCGTGATGCATATTTTCTTCATCGTGATGCTAATCTTCTTCATTGTGATGCTCATTTTCTTTATAGTGATGCTCATTTCCTTCATCTTGATGCTCATTTCCTTCATCATGATACATATTTTATTCATCATGATGCATATTTTCTTCATCATGATGCTCATTTCCTTCATCATGATGCTCATTTTCTTCATCATGATGCTCATTTTCTTCATCATGAAACTCATTTTCTTAATTATGATGCATATTTTCTTCATCATGATGCTCATTTTCTTCATCAAAATGCATATTTTCTTCATCATGATGCATATTTTCTTAAACAAGATGCATATTTTCTTCATCATGATACATATTTTCTTCATCATGATGCGTATTTTCTTTATCATGATGCTCATTTTCTTAATCATGATGCGTATTTTCTTCATCAAGATGCTCATTTTCTTCATCATGATGTTCATTTCCTTCCTCATAATGCTCATTTTATTCATCATGATGCATATTTTCTTCATCTTGATGCTAATTTTCTTCATCATGATGCTCATTTCCTTCATCGTAATGCTCATTTTCTTCATCATGATACATATTTTCTTCATCATGATGCTCATTTTCTTCATCATGATGCATATTTTCTTCGTTATAATGCACATTTTCTTCATCATGATGCTCATTTTCTTCATCATGATGCATATTTTCCTCATCATGATGCATATTGTCTTCATCATGATGCACATTTTCTTCATCATGATGTTAATTTCCTTTATCATGATGCATCTTTTCTTCATCATTATGCATATTTTCTTCATCCTGATGCATATTTTCTTCATCGTGATGCTCATTTTCTACATCGCGATGCTCACTTCCTTCATCATGATGCTCATTTTCTTCATCATGATACATATTTCCTTCATCTTGATGCTCATTTCCTTCATCATGATACATATTTTATTCATCATGATGCATATTTTCTTCATCATGATGATCATTTTCTTCATCATGATGCTCATTTCCTTCATCATGATTCTCATTTCCTTCATCATGATATGCTCATTTCCTTCATCATGATGCATATTTTCTTCATCATGATGCTAATTTTCTTCGTCATGATACATATTTTCTTCATCATGATGCATATTTTCTTAAACATGATGCATATTTTCTTCATAATGATGCACCTTTTCTTCATCATGTCTTCATCATTAAGCATATTTTCTTTATCATGATGCACATTTTCTTCATCATAATGCTCATTTTCTTCATCATGATGCATATTTTCTTCATCTTGATGCTCATTTTCTTCATCATGATGCTCATTTCCTTCATCATAATGCTCATTTTCTTCATCATGATACATATTTTCTTCATCATGATGCTCATTTTCTTCATCATGATGCATATTTTCTTCGTTATAATGCACATTTTCTTCAACATGATGCTCATTTTCTTCATCACGATGCATATTTTCCTCATCATGATGCATATTGTCTTCATCATGATGCAAATTTTCTTCATCATGATGTTAATTTCCTTTATCATGATGCATATTTTCTTCATCATTATGCATATTTTCCTCATCCTGATGCATATTTTCTTCATCGTGATGCTCATTTTCTACAACGCGATGCTCACTTCCTTCATCATGATGCTCATTTCCTTCATAATGATGCTCATTTTCTTCATCATTATGCATATTTTCTTCATCACGATGCTCATTTTCTTCATCATGATGCATATTTTCTTCATCATGATGCTCATTTTCTTCATCATGATGCACATTTCCTTCATCATAATGCACATTTTCTTCATTATAATACATATTTTCTTCATCATGATGCTCATTTTCTTCATCATGATGCATATTTTTTTCGTTATAATGCTCATTTTCTTCATCATGATGCACATTTCTTTATTATGATGATGCATATTTTTCTCATCATGATGCATATTTACTTCATCGTGATGCATATTTTCTTCATTGTGATGCTCATTTTCTTCATCGTGATGTGCATTTCCTTTATCTTGATGCTCATTTTCTTCATCATGATGCATATTTTCTTCATCGTGAAGCACTTTTTCTTCATCATGAAGCTCATTTTCTTCATGATGATGCTTATTTTCTTCATCATGATGCTCATTTCCTTCATCATGATGCTCATTTTATTCATCATGAAACTTATTTTCTTAATTATGATGCATATTTTCTTCATCATGATGCTCATTTTCTTCATCAAAATGCATATTTTCTTCATCATGATGCATATTTTCTTAAACAAGATGCATATTTTCTTCATCATGAAACATATTTTCTTCATCATGATGCGTATTTTCTTTATCATGATGCTCATTTTCTTCATCATGATGCATATTTTCTTCATCATGATGCTCATTTTATTCATCATAATGCTTATTTTCTTCATCATAATGCTTATTTTCTTCATCATGATACATATTTTCTTCATCATGATGATCATTTTCTTTATCATGATGCATATTTTCTTCGTTATGATGCTCATTTTCTACATCATGATGCTCATTTTCTTCATCATGATGCATATTTTCATCATCGTGATGCATATGTTCTTCATCGTGATGCTAATCTTCTTCATTGTGATGCTCATTTTCTTTATAGTGATGCTCATTTCCTTCATCTTGATGCTCATTTCCTTTATCATGATACTTATTTTATTCATCATGATGCATATTTTCTTCATCATGATGCTCATTTCCTTCATCATGATGCTCATTTTCTTCATCATGATGCTCATTTTCTTCATCATGAAACTCATTTTCTTAATTATGATGCATATTTTCTTCATCATGATGCTCATTTTCTTCATCAAAATGTATATTTTCTTCATCATGATGCATATTTTCTTAAACAAGATGCATATTTTCTTCATCTTGATACATATTTTCTTCATCATGATGCGCATTTTCTTTATCATGATGCTCATTTTCTTCATCATGATGCATATTTTCTTCATCATGATGCTCATTTTCTTCGTCATGATGCATATTTTCTTCATCATGATGCTCATTTCCTTCATCATAATGCTCATTTTCTTCATCATGATGCATATTTTCTTCATCATGATGCTCATTTTCTTCATCATGATGCTTATTTCCTTCATCATAATGCTTATTTTCTTCATCATGATACATATTTTCTTCATCATGATACTCATTTTCTTCATCATGATGCATATTTTCTTAGTTATGATGCTCATTTTCTACATCATGATGCTCATTTTCTTCATCATGATGCATATTTTCTTCATCATGATGCATATTTTCTTCATCGTGATGCATATTTTCTTCATCGTGATGCTAATTTTCTTCATTGTGATGCTCATTTTCTTTATAGTGATGCTCATTTCCTTCATCTTGATGCTCATTTCCTTCATCATGATGCATATTTTATTCATCATGATGCATATTTTCTTCATCATGATGCTCATTTCCTTCATCATGATGCTCATTTCCTTCATCATGATGCTCATTTCCTTCATCATGATGCATATTTTCTTCATCATGATGCTTATTTTCTTCATCATGATGCATATTTTCTTCATCATGATGCTCATTTTCTTCATCATGATGCATATTTTCTTCATCTTGATGCTCATTTTCTTCATCATGATGCTCATTTCTTTCTTCATAATGCTCATTTTCTTCATCATGATACATATTTTCTTCATCATGATGCATATTTTCCTCATCATTATGCACATTTTCTTCATCATGATGTTAATTTCCTTTATCATGATGCATCTTTTCTTCATCATTATGCATATTTTCTTCATCATGATGCTCATTTCCTTCATCATGATGCTCATTTCCTTCATCATGATGCTCATTTCCTTCATCATGATGCATATTTTCTTCATAATGATGCTCATTTTCTTCATCATGATGCATATTTTCTTCATAATGATGCTCATTTTCTTCATCATGATGCATATTTTCTTCATCTTGATGCTCATTTTCTTCATCATGATGCTCATTTCTTTCTTCATAATGCTCATTTTCTTCATCATGATACATATTTTCTTCATCATGATGCATATTTTCCTCATCATTATGCACATTTTCTTCATCATGATGTTAATTTCCTTTATCATGATGCATCTTTTCTTCATCATTATGCATATTTTCTTCATCCTGATGCATATTTTCTTCATCGTGATGCTCATTTTCTACATCGCGATGCTCACTTCCTTCATCATGATGCTCATTTTCTTCATCATGATACATATTTCCTTCATCTTGATGCTCATTTCCTTTATCAAGATACATATTTTATTCATCATGATGCATATTTTCTTCATCATGATGATCATTTTCTTCATCATGATGCTCATTTCCTTCATCATGATTCTTATTTCCTTATTCATGATGCTCATTTCCTTCATCATGATGCATATTTTCTTCATCGTGATGTTAATTTTCTTCGTCATGATACATATTTTCTTCATCATGATGCATATTTTCTTAAACATGATGCATATTTTCTTCATAATGATGCTCCTTTTCTTCATCATGTCTTCATCATGAAGCATATTTTCTTTATCATGATGCATATTTTCTTCATCATGATGCTCATTTTCTTCATCATGATGCATATTTTCTTCATCTTGATGCTCATTTTCTTCATTATGATGCTCATTTCCTTCATCATAATGCTCATTTTCTTCATCATGATACATATTTTCTTCATCATGATGCTCATTTTCTTCATCATGATGCATATTTTCTTCGTTATAATGCACATTTTCTTCAACATGATGCTCATTTTCTTCATCATGATGCATATTTTCCTCATCATGATGCATATTGTCTTCATCATGATGCAAATTTTCTTCATCATGATGTTAATTTCCTTTATCATGATGCATATTTTCTTCATCATTATGCATATTTTCTTCATCCTGATGCATATTTTCTTCATCGTGATGCTCATTTTCTACATCGCGATGTTCACTTCCTTCATCATGATGCTCATTTCCTTCATAATGATGCTCATTTTCTTCATTATTATGCATATTTTCTTCATCACGATGCTCATTTTCTTCATCATGAAACTTATTTTCTTAATTATGATGCATATTTTCTTCATCATGATGCTCATTTTCTTCATCAAAATGCATATTTTCTTCATCCTGATGCATATTTTCTTCATCGTGATGCTCATTTTCTACATCGCGATGCTCACTTCCTTCATCATGATGCTCATTTCCTTCATAATGATGCTCATTTTCTTCATCATTATGCATATTTTCTTCATCACGATGCTCATTTTCTTCATCATGATGCATATTTTCTTCATCATGATGCTCATTTTCTTCATCATGATGCACATTTCCTTCATTATAATGCACATTTTCTTCATTATAATACATATTTTCTTCATCATGATGCTCATTTTCTTCATCATGATGCATATTTTCTTCATTATAATGCTCATTTTCTTCATCATGATGCACATTTCTTTATTATGATGATGCATATTTTTCTCATCATGATGCATATTTACTTCATCGTGATGCATATTTTCTTCATTGTGATGCTCATTTTCTTCTTCGTGATGTGCATTTCCTTTATCTTGATGCTCATTTTCTTCTTCATGATGCATATTTTCTTCATCGTGAAGCACTTTTTCTTCATCATGAAGCTCATTTTCTTCATGATGATGCTTATTTTCTTCATCATGATGCTCATTTCCTTCATCATGATGCTCATTTTATTAATCATGAAACTTATTTTCTTAATTATGATGCATATTTTCTTCATCATGATGCTCATTTTCTTCATCAAAATGCATATTTTCTTCATCATGATGCATATTTTCTTAAACAAGATGCATATTTTCTTCATCATGATCCATGTTTTCTTCATCATGATGCGTATTTTCTTTATCATGATGCTCATTTTCTTCATCATGATGCATATTTTCTTCATCATGATGCTCATTTTATTCATCATGATGCTTATTTTCTTAATCATAATGCTTATTTTCTTCATCATGATACATATTTTCTTCATCATGATGCTCATTTTCTTTATCATGATGCATATTTTCTTCGTTATGATGCTCATTTTCTACATCATGATGCTCATTTTCTTCATCATGATGCATATTTTCATCATCGTGATGCATATGTTCTTCATCGTGATGCTAATCTTCTTCATTGTGATGCTCATTTTCTTTATAGTGATGCTCATTTCCTTCATCTTGATGCTCATTTCCTTTATCATGATACTTATTTTATTCATCATGATGCATATTTTCTTCATCATGATGCTCATTTCCTTCATCATGATGCTCATTTTCTTCATCATGATGCTCATTTTCTTCATCATGAAACTCATTTTCTTAATTATGATGCATATTTTCTTCATCATGATGCTCATTTTCTTCATCAAAATGTATATTTTCTTCATCATGATGCATATTTTCTTAAACAAGATGCATATTTTCTTCATCTTGATACATATTTTCTTCATCATGATGCGCATTTTCTTTATCATGATGCTCATTTTCTTCATCATGATGCATATTTTCTTCATCATTATGCTCATTTTCTTCATCATGATGCACATTTCCTTCATCATAATGCACATTTTCTTCATTATAATACATATTTTCTTCATCATGATGCTCATTTTCTTCATCATGATGCATATTTTTTTCGTTATAATGCTCATTTTCTTCATCATGATGCACATTTCTTTATTATGATGATGCATATTTTTCTCATCATGATTCATATTTACTTCATCGTGATGCATATTTTCTTCATTGTGATGCTCATTTTCTTCATCGTGATGTGCATTTCCTTTATCTTGATGCTCATTTTCTTCATCATGATGCATATTTTCTTCATCGTGAAGCACTTTTTCTTCATCATGAAGCTCATTTTCTTCATGATGATGCTTATTTTCTTCATCGTGATGCTCATTTCCTTCATCATGATGCTCATTTTATTCATCATGAAACTTATTTTCTTAATTATGATGCATATTTTCTTCATCATGATGCTCATTTTCTTCATCAAAATGCATATTTTCTTCATCCTGATGCATATTTTCTTCATCGTGATGCTCATTTTCTACATCGCGATGCTCACTTCCTTCATCATGATGCTCATTTCCTTCATAATGATGCTCATTTTCTTCATTATTATGCATATTTTCTTCATCACGATGCTCATTTTCTTCATCATGATGCATATTTTCTTCATCATGATGCTCATTTTCTTCATCATGATGCACATTTCCTTCATTATAATGCACATTTTCTTCATTATAATACATATTTTCTTCATCATGATGCTCATTTTCTTCATCATGATGCATATTTTCTTCATTATAATGCTCATTTTCTTCATCATGATGCACATTTCTTTATTATGATGATGCATATTTTTCTCATCATGATGCATATTTACTTCATCGTGATGCATATTTTCTTCATTGTGATGCTCATTTTCTTCTTCGTGATGTGCATTTCCTTTATCTTGATGCTCATTTTCTTCTTCATGATGCATATTTTCTTCATCGTGAAGCACTTTTTCTTCATCATGAAGCTCATTTTCTTCATGATGATGCTTATTTTCTTCATCATGATGCTCATTTCCTTCATCATGATGCTCATTTTATTAATCATGAAACTTATTTTCTTAATTATGATGCATATTTTCTTCATCATGATGCTCATTTTCTTCATCAAAATGCATATTTTCTTCATCATGATGCATATTTTCTTAAACAAGATGCATATTTTCTTCATCATGATCCATGTTTTCTTCATCATGATGCGTATTTTCTTTATCATGATGCTCATTTTCTTCATCATGATGCATATTTTCTTCATCATGATGCTCATTTTATTCATCATGATGCTTATTTTCTTAATCATAATGCTTATTTTCTTCATCATGATACATATTTTCTTCATCATGATGCTCATTTTCTTTATCATGATGCATATTTTCTTCGTTATGATGCTCATTTTCTACATCATGATGCTCATTTTCTTCATCATGATGCATATTTTCATCATCGTGATGCATATGTTCTTCATCGTGATGCTAATCTTCTTCATTGTGATGCTCATTTTCTTTATAGTGATGCTCATTTCCTTCATCTTGATGCTCATTTCCTTTATCATGATACTTATTTTATTCATCATGATGCATATTTTCTTCATCATGATGCTCATTTCCTTCATCATGATGCTCATTTTCTTCATCATGATGCTCATTTTCTTCATCATGAAACTCATTTTCTTAATTATGATGCATATTTTCTTCATCATGATGCTCATTTTCTTCATCAAAATGTATATTTTCTTCATCATGATGCATATTTTCTTAAACAAGATGCATATTTTCTTCATCTTGATACATATTTTCTTCATCATGATGCATATTTTCTTCATCACGATGCTCATTTTCTTCATCATGATGCATATTTTCTTCATCATTATGCTCATTTTCTTCATCATGATGCACATTTCCTTCATCATAATGCACATTTTCTTCATTATAATACATATTTTCTTCATCATGATGCTCATTTTCTTCATCATGATGCATATTTTTTTCGTTATAATGCTCATTTTCTTCATCATGATGCACATTTCTTTATTATGATGATGCATATTTTTCTCATCATGATTCATATTTACTTCATCGTGATGCATATTTTCTTCATTGTGATGCTCATTTTCTTCATCGTGATGTGCATTTCCTTTATCTTGATGCTCATTTTCTTCATCATGATGCATATTTTCTTCATCGTGAAGCACTTTTTCTTCATCATGAAGCTCATTTTCTTCATCATGATGCTTATTTTCTTCATCGTGATGCTCATTTCCTTCATCATGATGCTCATTTTATTCATCATGAAACTTATTTTCTTAATTATGATGCATATTTTCTTCATCATGATGCTCATTTTCTTCATCAAAATGCATATTTTCTTCATCCTGATGCATATTTTCTTCATCGTGATGCTCATTTTCTACATCGCGATGCTCACTTCCTTCATCATGATGCTCATTTCCTTCATAATGATGCTCATTTTCTTCATTATTATGCATATTTTCTTCATCACGATGCTCATTTTCTTCATCATGATGCATATTTTCTTCATCATGATGCTCATTTTCTTCATCATGATGCACATTTCCTTCATTATAATGCACATTTTCTTCATTATAATACATATTTTCTTCATCATGATGCTCATTTTCTTCATCATGATGCATATTTTCTTCATTATAATGCTCATTTTCTTCATCATGATGCACATTTCTTTATTATGATGATGCATATTTTTCTCATCATGATGCATATTTACTTCATCGTGATGCATATTTTCTTCATTGTGATGCTCATTTTCTTCTTCGTGATGTGCATTTCCTTTATCTTGATGCTCATTTTCTTCTTCATGATGCATATTTTCTTCATCGTGAAGCACTTTTTCTTCATCATGAAGCTCATTTTCTTCATGATGATGCTTATTTTCTTCATCATGATGCTCATTTCCTTCATCATGATGCTCATTTTATTAATCATGAAACTTATTTTCTTAATTATGATGCATATTTTCTTCATCATGATGCTCATTTTCTTCATCAAAATGCATATTTTCTTCATCATGATGCATATTTTCTTAAACAAGATGCATATTTTCTTCATCATGATCCATGTTTTCTTCATCATGATGCGTATTTTCTTTATCATGATGCTCATTTTCTTCATCATGATGCATATTTTCTTCATCATGATGCTCATTTTATTCATCATGATGCTTATTTTCTTAATCATAATGCTTATTTTCTTAATCATAATGCTTATTTTCTTCATCATGATACATATTTTCTTCATCATGATGCTCATTTTCTTTATCATGATGCATATTTTCTTCGTTATGATGCTCATTTTCTACATCATGATGCTCATTTTCTTCATCATGATGCATATTTTCATCATCGTGATGCATATGTTCTTCATCGTGATGCTAATCTTCTTCATTGTGATGCTCATTTTCTTTATAGTGATGCTCATTTCCTTCATCTTGATGCTCATTTCCTTTATCATGATACTTATTTTATTCATCATGATGCATATTTTCTTCATCATGATGCTCATTTCCTTCATCATGATGCTCATTTTCTTCATCATGATGCTCATTTTCTTCATCATGAAACTCATTTTCTTAATTATGATGCATATTTTCTTCATCATGATGCTCATTTTCTTCATCAAAATGTATATTTTCTTCATCATGATGCATATTTTCTTAAACAAGATGCATATTTTCTTCATCTTGATACATATTTTCTTCATCATGATGCGCATTTTCTTTATCATGATGCTCATTTTCTTCATCATGATGCATATTTTCTTCATCATGATGCTCATTTTCTTCATCATGATGCACATTTCCTTCATCATAATGCACATTTTCTTCATTATAATACATATTTTCTTCATCATGATGCTCATTTTCTTCATCATGATGCATATTTTTTTCGTTATAATGCTCATTTTCTTCATCATGATGCACATTTCTTTATTATGATGATGCATATTTTTCTCATCATGATTCATATTTACTTCATCGTGATGCATATTTTCTTCATTGTGATGCTCATTTTCTTCATCGTGATGTGCATTTCCTTTATCTTGATGCTCATTTTCTTCATCATGATGCATATTTTCTTCATCGTGAAGCACTTTTTCTTCATCATGAAGCTCATTTTCTTCATGATGATGCTTATTTTCTTCATCGTGATGCTCATTTCCTTCATCATGATGCTCATTTTATTCATCATGAAACTTATTTTCTTAATTATGATGCATATTTTCTTCATCATGATGCTCATTTTCTTCATCAAAATGCATATTTTCTTCATCATGATGCATATTTTCTTAAACAAGATGCATATTTTCTTCATCATGAAACATATTTTCTTCATCATGATGCGTATTTTCTTTATTATAAAGGAAATGAGCATCACGATGAAGGATATGACCATCATCATGAAGGAAATGAGTTTCATGATGAAGAAAATATGCATCATAATGAAGAAAATATGCATCCTGATGAAGAAAATGAGCATCATGATGAAGAAAATATGCATCATGATGAAGAAAATGAGCATCATGGTAAAGAAAATATGCATCATGATGGAGAAAATGAGCATCATGACGAAGGAAATGAGCATCATGATGAAGGATATGACCATCATCATGAAGAAAATGAGCTTCAAGATGAAGAAAATATGCGTCACAATGAAGAAAATATGCATCGTGATGAAGAATATGAGCATCATGATGAAGAAAATATGCATCATTAAGAAGAAAATGAGAATCATGATGAAGAAAATATGCATCATGATGAAGAAAATGAGCATCATGATGAAAAAATGAACATCATGATGAAGAAAATATGCATCATGATGAAGAAAATGAGCATCATGATCAAGGAAATGAGCATCATGATGAAAAAAATATTTATCATGATGAAGGAATTGAGCATCATTATGAGGAAATGAGCATAATGATGAGGAAATGAGCATGGTGATGAAGAAAATTAGCATCATGATGAAGAAAATGAGCACCATGATGATGGAAAAGAGCATCATGATGAAGAAAATATGCATCACGATAAAGAAAATATGCATATGATGAAGAAAATGAGCATCATGATGAAAAAATGAACATCATGATGAAGAAAATATGCATCATGATGAAGAAAATGAGATGATGAAGAAAATGAGCATCATGATAAAGGAAATGAGCATCATGATGAAAAAAATAATCATCATGATAAAGGAATTGAGCATCATTATGAGTAAATGAGCATAATGATGAGGAAATGAGCATGGTGATGAAGAAAATTAGCATCATGATGAAGAAAATGAGCACCATGATGATGGAAAAGAGCATCATGATGAAGAAAATATGCATCACGATAAAGAAAATATGCATATGATGAAGAAAATAAGAATCATGATGAAGAAAATGAGCATCCTGATGAAGAAAATGAGCATCATTATGAAGAAAATATGTATCATGATGAAGGAAATGAGCATCGTGATGAGGAAATGGGCATCATGCTGAAGAAAATATGCATCATGATAAAGAAAATGAGCATCATGATGTAGAAAATGAGCTTCATGACGAAGGAAATTAGCAACATGATGAAGAAAATATGCTTCATGATGAAGAAATTGAGCATCATGATGAAGAAAATGAGCATCATGATGAAGAAAATGTGCATCATGATGAAGAAAATGTGCATCATGATGAAGAAAATATGCATCATGTTTAAAAAATATGCATCATGATGAAGAAAATGAGCATCATGATGAAGAAAATGAGCATCATAATGAACAAAATATGCATCATGATGAAGGAAATGAGCATCATGATAAAGGAAATGAGCACCATTTTCAAGAAAATGAGCATCACGATGAAGAAAATGATCATCTTATTGAACAAAATATGCTTCATGATGAAGGAAATGGGCATCATGATGAAGAAAATGAGCATCATGACGAAAAATGTGCATCATGATGAAGAACATGAGCATCATAATGAAGAAAATGAACATAATGATGAAGAAAATATTCATCGTGATGAAGAAAATGAGCATTATTATAAATGAAATGAGCATCATGATGAAGGATATGACCATCATCATGAAGAAAATGAGCTTCATGATGAATAAAATATGCGTCATAATGAAGAAAATATGCATCCTGATGAAGAAAATGAGTGTCATGATGAAGAAAATATGCATCATGATGAAGAAAATGAGCATCATGATGAAGAAAATGATCATCATGATAAAGAAAATATGCATCATGATGGAGAAAATGAGCATCATGACGAAGGAAATGAGCATCATGATTAAGAAAATATGCATCATGATTAAGAAAATGAGCATCATGATGAAGAAAATGAGCATCATGATGAAGAAAATACGCATCATGATGAAAAAATACGCATCATGATGAAGAACATGAGCATCATGATGAAGAACATGAGCATCATGATGAAGAAAATGAGCAACATGACGAAGGAAATGAGCATCATGATGAAGGAATTGAGCATCATTATGAGGAATTGAGCATCATGATGAAGAAATGAGAATCATGATGAAGAAAACATGTTTCATGATGAAGAAATTGAGCATCATGATGAAGAAAATGAGCATCATGATGAAGAAAATATGCATCATGAAGAAGAAAATGTGTATCATGATGAAGAAAATATGCATCATGTTTAAAAAAAAATGCATCATGATGACGAAAATGAGCATCATGATTAAGAAAATATGCATAATGATGAAGGAAATGAGCATCATAATAAAGGAAATGAACATAATGATGAAGAAAATGAGCATCATGATGAAGAAAATGAGCATCATGATGAAGAAAATATGCATTATAATGAAGAAAATATGCATCATGATGAAGAAAATAAACATCATGATGAAGAAAATATGCATCACGATGAAGAAAATACGCATCAAGATGAAGAAAATGAGCGTCATGATGAAGAAAATGAGCATCATGATGTAGGAAATGAGCATCATGATGAGGGAAATGAGCATCATGATGAAGAAAATGTGCATCATGATGAAGAAAATGAGGATCATGATGAAGAAAATGAGCATCATGATGAAGAAAATATGCATCATGATGAAGAAAATAAGCATCAGGATGAAGAAAATAACCATCATTATGAAGGAACTGAGCATTATGATTATGAAAATATGCATCATGATGAAGAAAATGAGCATCATGATAAAGGAAATGAGCATCATTTTCAAGAAAATGAGCATCATGATGAAGAAAATATGCATCATGATGAAGAACATGAGCATCATAATGAAGAAAATGAACATCATGATGAAGAAAATATGCATCATGATGAAGAAAATGATCATCATGATGAAGGAAATGAGCATCATGATGAAGGATGTGACCATCATCATGAAGAAAATGATCTTCATGATGAAGAAAATATGCATCATGATGAAGAAAATGAGCATCATGATAAAGAAAATGAGCATCATGATTAAGAAAATATGCATCATGATGAAGAAAATGAGCATCATTATGAATGAAATGAGCATCATTATGAATGAAATGAGCATCACGATGAAAAAATGAGCATCATGATGAAGAAAATGAGCATCATGATGTAGAAAATGAGCATCATGATGAAGAAAATATGCATCACGATGAAGGAAATGAGCATCATGATGAGGAAATGAGCATCGTGATGAAGAAAATTAGCATCATGATGAAGAAAATGAGGACCATGATGATGGAAATGAGCATCATGATGAAGAAAATATGCATCACGATAAAGAAAATATGCATCATGATGAAGAAAATAAGCATCATGATGAAGAAAATGAGCATCATTATGAAGAAAATATGAATCATGATGAAGGAAATGAACATCGTGATGAGGAAATGGGCATCATGCTGAAGAAAATATGCATCATGATAAAGAAAATGAGCATCATGATGTAGAAAATGAGCATCATGACGAAGGAAATTAGCATCATGATGAAGAAAATATGCTTCACGATGAAGAAATTGAGCATCATGATGAAGAAAATGAGCATCATGATGAAGAAAATATGCATCATGATGAAGAAAATGTGCATCATGATGAAGAAAATATGCATCATGTTTAAAAAAATATGCATCATGATTTAGAAAATGAGCATCATGATGAAGAAAATGAGCATCATAATGAACAAAATATGCATCATGATGAAGGAAATGAGCATCATGATAAAGGAAATGAGCATCATTTTCAAGAAAATGAGCATCATGATGAAGAAAATGAGCATCATGATGAAAGAAATATGCATCATAATGAAAAATGTGCATCATGATGAAGAACATGAGCAACATAATGAAGAAAATGAACATAATGATGAAGAAAATATGCATCGTTATGAAGAAAATGAGCATCATTATGAAGGAAATGAGCATCACGATGAAGGATATGACCATCATCATGAAGAAAATGAGCTTCATGATGAAGAAAATATGCGTCATAATGAAGAAAATATGTATTCTGATGAAGAAAATGAGCATCATGATGAAGAAAATATGCATCATGATGAAAAAAATGAGCATCATGATGAAGAAAATGATCATCATGATATAGAAAATATGCATCATGATGGAGAAAATGAGCATCATGACGAAGTAAATGAGCATCATGATAAAGGATATGACCGTCATCATGAAGAAAACGAGCTTCAAGATGAAGAAAATATGCATCACAATGAATAAAATATGCATCGTGATGAAGAAAATGAGGATCATGATGAAGAAAATATGCATCGTGATGAAGAAATTGAGAATCATGATGAAGAAAATATGCATCATGATGAAGAAAATGAGCATCATGATGAAAAAATGAACATCATGATGAAGAAAATATGCATCATGATGAAGAAAATGAGCATCATGATGAAAAAAATATTTATCATGATTAAGGAATTGAGCATCATTATTAGGAAATGAGCATAATGATGAGGAAATGAGCATGGTGATGAAGAAAATTAGCATCATAATGAAGAAAATGAGCACCATGATGATGGAAAAGAGCATCATGATGAAGAAAATATGCATCACGATAAAGAAAATATGCATATGATGAAGAAAATGAGCATCATGATGAAAAAATGAACATCATGATGAAGAAAATATGCATCATGATGAAGAAAATGAGCATCATGATAAAGGAAATGAGCATCATGATGAAAAAAATATTTATCATGATAAAGAAATTGAGCATCATTATGAGGAAATGATCATAATGATGAAGAAATGAGCATGGTGATGAAGAAATTTATCGTCATGATGAAGAAAATCAGCACCATGATGATGGAAAAGAACATCATGATGAAGAAAATATGCATCACGATAAACAAAATATGCATATGATGAAGAAAATAAGAATAATGATGAAGAAAATGAGCATCCTGATGAATAAAATGAGCATCATTATGAAGAAAATATGTATCATGATGAAGGAAATGAGCATCGTGATGAGGAAATGGGCATCATACTGAAGAAAATATGCATCATGATAAATAAAATGAGCATCATGATGTAGAAAATGAGCATCATGATGAAGGAAATTAGCAACATGATGAAGAAAATTTGCTTCATGATGAAGAAATTGAGCATCATGATGAAGAAAATGAGCATCATGATGAAGAAAATATGCATCATGATGAAGAAAATGTGCATCATGATGAAGAAAATATGCATCATGTTTAAAAAAATATGCATCATGATGAAGAAAATGAGCATCATGATGAACAAAATATGCATCTTGATGAAGGAAATGAGCATCATGATAAAGGAAATGAGCAACATTTTCAAGAAAATGAGCTTCACGATGAAGAAAATGAGCATCTTATTGAACAAAATATGCTTCATGATGAAGGAAATGAGCATCATGATGAAGAAAATGAGCATCATGATGAAGAAAATGAGCATCATGATGAAGGAAATATGCATAATGATGAAAAATGTGCATCATGATGAAGAACATGAGCATCATAATGAAGAAAATGAACATAATGATGAAGAAAATATGCATCGTGATGAAGAAAATGAGCATTATTATGAATGAAATGAGCATCATGATGAAGGATATGACCATCATCATGAAGAAATTGAGCTTCATGATGAAGAAAATATGCGTCATAATGAAGAAAATATGCATCATGATGAAGAAAATGAGCATCATGATGAAGAAAATGATCATCATGATAAAGAAAATATGCATCATGATGGTGAAAATGAGCATCATGACGAAGGAAATGAGCATCATGATGAAAGATATGACCATCATCATGAAGAAAATGAGCTTCAAGATGAAGAAAATATGCGTCACAATGAATAAAATATGCATCGTGATGAAGAAAATGAGCATCATGATGAACAAAATATGCATCATGATGAAGAAAATGAGCATCATGATGAAGAAAATGATCATCATGATAAAGAAAATATGAATCATGATGAAGGAAATGAGCATCATGACGAATGAAATGAGCATCATGATGAAAAAATATTTATCCTGATGAAGGAATTGAGCATCATTATGAGGAAATGAGCATCATGATGAAAGAAATGGGCATCATGATGAAGTAAACATGCTTCATGATGAAGAAATTGAGCATCATGATGAAGAAAATGAGCAACATGATGAAGAAAAATATGCATCATGAAGAAGAAAATGTGTATCATGATGAAGAAAATATGCATCATGTTTAAAAAATGCATAATGATGAAGAAAATGAGCATCATGAATAAGAAAATATGCATAATGATGAAGGAAATGAGCATCATGATAAAGGAAATGAATATCATGATGAAGAAAATAAGCATCATGACGATGAAAATACGCATTATGATGAAGAAAATGTGCATCATGATGAAGAACATGTGCATCATGATGAAGAAAATAAACATCATGATTAAGAAAATACGCTTCACGATGAAGAAAATAGGCATCAAGATGAAAAATGAGCGTCATGATGTAGGAAATGAGCATCATGATGTAGGAAATGAGCATCATGATGAAGGAAATGAGCATCATGATGACGAAAATGAGCATCATGATGAAGAAAATGATCATTATGATGAAGAAAATATGCATCATGACGAAGAAAATGAGCATCATGACGAAGGAAATGAGCATCATGATGAAGGATATGACCATCAACATGAAGAAAATGAGCTTCAAGATGAAGAAAATATGCGTCACAATGAAGAAAATATACATCATGATGAAGAAAATGAGCTTCATGATGAAGAAAATATGCATCATGATGAAGAAAATGAGCATCATGATGAAGAAAATGATTATCATGATAAAGAAAATATGCATCATGATGAAGAAAATGAGCATCATGAAGAAGGAAATGAGCATCATGATGAAAAATATTTATCATGATGAAGGAATTGAGCATCATTATGAGGAAATGAGCGTCATGATGAAAGAAATGAGCATCATGATGAAGAAAACATGCTTCATGATGAAGAAATTGAGCATCATGATGAAGAAAATGAGCAACATGATGAAGAAAAATATGCATCATGAAGAAGAAAATGTGTATCATGATGAAGAAAATATGCATCATATTTAAAAAATGCATAATGATGAAGAAAATGAGCATCTTGATTAAGAAAATATGCATAATGATGAAGGAAATGAGCATCATGATAAAGGAAATGAACATCATGATGAAGAGAATGAGCATCATGATGAAGAAAATACGCATTATGATGAAGAAAATGTGCATCATGATGAAGAAAATGAGCATCATGATGAAGAAAATAAACATCATGATGAAGAAAATGAGCGTCATGATGTAGGAAATGAGCATCATGATGTAGGAAATGAGCATCATGATGAGGAAAATGAGCATCATGATACAGAAAATGAGCATCATGATGAAGAAAATGTGCATCATGATGAGGAAAATGTGCATCATGATGAAGAACATGAGCATAATGATGAAGAAAATAGCATCATGATGAAGAAAATATGCATCATGATGAATAAAATAAGCATCATGATGAAGAAAATAATCATCATGATGAAGGAAATTAGAATCATGATAATGGAAATGAGCATCATGATGAAGAAAATGAGCATCATGATGAAGAAAATGAGCATTATGATGAATAAAATATGCATCAGGATGAAAAAAATGTGCATCATGATGAAGAACATGAGCATCATAATGAAGGAAATGAACATCATAATGAAGAAAATATGTATCATGATGAAGGAAATGAGCATCGTGATGAAGGATATGACCTTTATCATGAAGAAAATGAGCTTCATGATGAAGAAAATATGCTTCAGAATGAAGAAAAATGCATCATGATGAAGAAAATGAGCATCATGATGAAGAAAATATGCATCATGACGAAGAAAAAGAGCATCATGATGAAGGAATTGAGCATCATTATGAGGAAATGAGCATCATGATGAAGGAAATGAGCATCATGATGAAGAAAACATGCTTCATGATTAAGAAATTGAGCATCATGATGAAGAAAATATGCATCATGAAGAAGAAAATGTGTATAATGATGAAGAAAATATGCATAATGTTTAAAAAAATGCATCATGATGAAGAAAATGAGCATCATGATTAAGAAAATATGCATCATGATGAAGGAAATGAGCATCATGATGAAGAAAATGAGCATCATGATGAAGAAAATGAGCATCATGAAGAAGAAAATATGCATTATGATAAAGAAAATGTTCATCATGATGAATAAAATGTACATCATGATAAAGGAAATGAATATCATGATGAAGAAAATGAGCATCATGACGATGAAAATACGCATTATGATGAAGAAAATGTGCATCATGATGAAGAACATGTGCATCATGATGAAGAAAATAAACATCATGATTAAGAAAATACGCTTCACGATGAAGAAAATAGGCATCAAGATGAAAAATGAGCGTCATGATGTAGGAAATGAGCATCATGATGTAGGAAATGAGCATCATGATGAAGGAAATGAGCATCATGATGACGAAAATGAGCATCATGATAAAGAAAATGAGCATCATGATAAAGAAAATGAGCATCATGACTAAAGAAATGAGCATCATGATGAAGAAAATGACAATCATGATAAAGAAAATATGCATAATGATGAAGAAAATATGGAACATGTTGAAGAAAATGAGCATCATGATGAAGAAAACGAGAATCATGATGAAGAAAATGAGAATCATGTTGAAGAAAATATGCATCATGATGAAGAAAATGAGAGTCATAATGAAGAAAATGAGCATCATGATGAAGGAAATGAGCATCATGATGAATAAAATATGCATCATGATGAATAAAATAAGCATCATGATGAAGAAAATAAGCATCATTATGAAGGAACTGAGCATCATGATTATGAAAATATGCATCATGATGAAGAAAATGAGCATCATGATGAAGAAAATGAGCATCATGGTGAAGAAAATGAGCATTATGGTGAAGAAAATATGAATCATGTTGAAAAAAATGAGTATCATGATGAAAAAAATATGCATCATGATGAAGAAAATTAGCATCATTATAAAGATAATGAGCATCATGATTAAGAAAATAAGCATCATGATGAAGAAAATGAGCATCATTATGAATGAAATGAGCATCTTTATGAATGAAATGAGAATCACGATGAAAAAATGAGCATCATGATGAAGAAAATATGTATCACGATGAAGGAAATAAGCATCATGATGAGGAAATGAGCATCATGATGAAGAAAATATGCGTCACGATAAAGAAAATATGCATCATGAGGAAAAAAATAAGCATCATGATGAAGAAAATGAGCATCATTATGAAGAAAATATATATCATGATGTAGGAAATCAGCATCGTGATGGGGAAATGGGCATCATGATGAAGAAAATATGCATCATGATAAAGAAAATGAGCATCATGATGTAGAAAATGAGTATCATGACAAAGGAAATGAGCATCATGATGAAGAAAATATGCTTCATGATGAAGAAATTGAGCATCAAGATCAAGAAAATGAGCATCATGATGAAGAAAATATGCATCATGATGAAGAAAATGTGCATCATGATGAAGAAAATATGCATCATGTTTAAAAAAATATGCCTCATGATGAAGAAAATGAGTATCATGATGAAGAAAATGAGCATCATAATGAACAAAATATGCATCATGATGAAGGAAATTAGAATCATGATAAAGGAAATGAGCATCATGATGAAGAAAATGAGCATCATGATGAAGAAAATGAGCATCATGATGAATAAAATATGCATCATGATGAAAAAAATATTTATCATGATGAAGGAATTGAGCATCATTATGAGGAAATGAGCATAATGATGAGGAAATGAGCATGGTGATGAAGAAAATTAGCATCATGATGAAGAAAATGAGCACCATGATGATAGAAAAGAGCATCATGATGAAGAAAATATGCATCACGATAAAGAAAATATGCATATGATGAAGAAAATAAGAATCATGATGAAGAAAATGAGCATCCTGATGAATAAAATGAGCATCATTATGAAGAAAATATGTATCATGATGAAGGAAATGAGCATCGTGATGAGGAAATGGGCATCATGCTGAAGAAAATATGCATCATGATAAAGAAAATGAGCATCATGATGTAGAAAATGAGCATCATGACGAATGAAATTAGCAACATGATGAAGAAAATATGCTTCATGATGAAGAAATTGAGCATCATGATGAAGAAAATGAGCATCATGATGAAGAAAATATGCATCATGATGAAGAAAATGTGCATCATGATGAAGAAAATATGCATCATGTTTAAAAAAATATGCATCATGATGAAGAAAATGAGCATCATGATGAAGAAAATGAGCATCATAATGAACAAAATATGCCTCATGATGAAGGAAATGAGCATCATGATAAAGGAAATGAGCACCATTTTCAAGAAAATGAGCATCACGATGAAGAAAATGAGCATCTTATTGAACAAAATATGCTTCATGATGAAGGAAATGAGCATCATGATGAAGAAAATGAGCATCATGATGAAGGAAATATGCATCATGATGAAAAATGTGTATCATGATGAAGAACATCATAATGAAGAAAATGAACATAATGATGAAGAAAATATGCATCATGATGAAGAAAATGAGCATCATTATGAAGGAAATGAGCATCATGATGAAGTATATGAGCATCATGATGAAGAAAATGAGCATCATGATGAAGGATATGACCATCATCATGAAGAAAATGAGCATCATGATGAAGAAAATATGCATCATGATGAAGAAAATATGCATCATGATGAAGGAAATGAGCATCAAGATGATGGAAATGAGCATCACGATGAAGAAAATAAGCATCACAATGAAGAAAATTAGCATCACGATGAAGAAAATATGCATCACGATGAAGAAAATATGCATCACGATGAAGGAATGAGCATCATGATGAAGAAAATGAGCATCATGATGAAGAAAATATATATCACGATGAAGGAAATGAGCATCATGATTAGGAAATAAGCATCGTGATGAAGGAAATTAGCATCATGATGAATAAAATGAGCATCATGATGAAGAAAATGAGAACCATGATGAAGGAAACGAGCATCATGATGAAGAAAATATGCATCACGATGAAGAAAATATGCATCATGTTTAAAAAATGCATAATGATGAAGAAAACGAGCATTATGATTAAGAAAATATGCATAATGATGAAGGAAATGAGCATCATGATAAAGGAAATGAATATCATGATGAAGAAAATCAGCATCATGATGAAGAAAATACGCATTATGATGAAGAAAATGTGCATCATGATGAAGAACATGAGCATCATGATGAAGAAAATAAACATCATGATTAGGAAAATATGCTTCACGATGAAGAAAATACGCATCAAGATGAAAAAATGAGCTTCATGATGTAGGAAATGAGCATCATGATGTAGGAAATGAGCATCATGATGAGGGAAATGAGCATCATGATGACGAAAATGAGCATCATGATGAAGAAAATGATCATTATCATAAAGAAAATATGCATCATGATGAAGAAAATGAGCATCATGACGAAGGAAATTAGCATCATGATGAAGGATATGAGCATCATGATGAAGAAAATGATCATCATGATGAAGGAAATGAGCATCATGATGAAGGATATGACCATCATCATGAAGAAAATGAGCTTCATGATGAAGAAAATATGCATCATAATGAAGAAAATATGCATCATGATGAAGAAAATGAGCATCATGATGAAGAAAATATGCATCATGATGAAGAAAATGAGCATCATGATGAAGAAATGATCAACATGATGAAGAAAATATGCATCATGATGAAGAAAATGAGCATCATGACAAACGAAATGAGCATCATGATGAAAAAAATATTTATCATGATGAAGGAATTGTGCATCATTATGAGGAAATGAGCATAATGATGAAAGAAATGAGCATCATGAAGAAGAAAACATGCTTCATGATGAAGAAATTGAGCATAATGATGAAGAAAATGAGCATCATGATGAAGAAAATATGCATCATGAAGAAGAAAATGTGTATCACGATGAAGAAAATATGCATCATGTTTAAAAAATGAATAATGATGAAGAAAATGAGCATCTTGATTAAGAAAATATGCATAATGATGAAGGAAATGAGCATCATGATAAAGGAAATGAACATCATGATGAAGAAAATGAGCATTATGATGAGGAAAATGTGCATCATGATGAAGAACATGAGCATCATGATGAAGAAAATAAACATCATGATGAAGAAAATGAGCGTCATGATGTAGGAAATGAGCATCATGATGTAGGAAATGAGCATCATGATGAGGAAAATGAGCATCATGATAAAGAAAAGGAGCATCATGATGAAGAAAATGTGCATCATGATGAGGAAAATGTGCATCATGATGAAGAACATGAGCATCATGATGAAGAAAATAGCATCATGATGAAGAAAATATGCATCATGATGAATAAAATAAGCATCATGATGAAGAAAATAAGCATCATTATGAAGGAAATTAGAATCATGATAAAGGAAATGAGCATCATGATGAAGAAAATGAGCATCATGATGAAGAAAATGAGCATTATGATGAATAAAATATGCATCATGATGAAAAAAATGTGCATCATGATGAAGAACATGAGCATCATAATGAAGAAAATGAACATCATAATTAAGAAAATATGTATCATGATGAAGGAAATGAGCATCATGATGAAGGATATGACCATCATCATGAAGAAAATGAGCTTCATGATGAAGAAAATATGCTTCAGAATGAAGAAAAATGCATCATGATGAAGAAAATGAGCATCATGATGAAGAAAATATTAATCATGACGAAGAAAAAGAGCATCATGATGAAGTAATTGAACATCATTATGAGGAAATGAGCATCATGATGAAGGAAATGAGCATCATGATGAAGAAAACATGCTTCATGATTAAGAAATTGAGCATCATGATGAAGAAAATATGCATCATGAAGAAGAAAATGTGTATAATGATGAAGAAAATATGCATAATGTTTAAAAAAAATGCATCATGATGAAGAAAATGAGCATCATGATTAAGAAAATATGCATCATGATGAAGGAAATAAGCATCATGATGAAGAAAATGAGCATCATGATGAAGAAAATGAGCATCATGAAGAAGAAAATGTGCATTATGATAAAGAAAATGTTCATCATGATGAAGAAAATGAACATCATGATGAAGAAAATATGCATCATGATAAAGAAAATGAGCATCATGATAAAGAAAATGAGCATCATGATTAAGGAAATGAGCATCATGATTAAGAAAATATGCATAATGATGAAGAAAATATGGAACATGTTGAAGAAAATGAGCATCATGATGAAGAAAACGAGCATCATGATGAAGAAAATGAGAATCATGTTGAAGAAAATATGCATCCTGATGAAGAAAATGAGAGTCATAATGAAGGAAATGAGATCATGATGAAGGAAATGAGCATCATGATGAAGAAAATATGCATCATGATGAATAAAATAAGCATCATGATGAAGAAAATAAACATCATTATGAAGGAACTGAGCATCATGATTATGAAAATATGCATCATGATGAAGAAATCATTTTCTTCATCATGATGAAGAAAATGAGCATCATGATGAAGAAAATGAGCTTTATGGTGAAGAAAATATGAATCATGATGAAAAAAATGAGTATCATGATGAAGAAAATATGCATCATGATGAAGAAAATGAGCATCATGATAAAGATAATAAGCATCATGATTAAGAAAATATGCATCATGATGAAGAAAATGAGCATCATTATGAATGAAATGAGCATCATTATGAATGAAATGAGAATCACGATGAAAAAATGAGCATCATGATGAAGAAAATGAGCATCATGATGAAGAAAATATGTATCACGATGAAGGAAATAAGCATCATGATGAGGAAATGAGCATCATGATGAAGAAAATATGCGTCACGATAAAGAAAATATGCATCATGAGGAAAAAAATAAGCATCATGATGAAGAAAATGAGCATCATTATGAAGAAAATATATATCATGATGTAGGAAATTAGCATCGTGATGGGGAAATGGGCATCATGATGAAGAAAATATGCATCATGATAAAGAAAATGAGCATCATGATGTAGAAAATGAGTATCATGACAAAGGAAATGAGCATCATGATGAAGAAAATATGCTTCATGATGAAGAAATTGAGCATCAAGATCAAGAAAATGAGCATCATGATGAAGAAAATATGCATCATGATGAAGAAAATGTGAATCATGATGAAGAAAATATGCATCATGTTTAAAAAAATATGCATCATGATGAAGAAAATGAGCATCATGATGAAGAAAATGAGCTTCATAATGAACAAAATATGCCTCATGATGAAGGAAATGAGCATCATGATAAAGGAAATGAGCACCATTTTCAAGAAAATGAGCATCACGATGAAGAAAATGAGCATCTTATTAAACAAAATATGCTTCATGATGAAGGAAATGAGCATCATGATGAAGAAAATGAGCATCATGATGAAGAAAATGAGCATCATGATGAAGGAAATATGCATCATGATGAAAAATGTGCATCATGATGAAGAACATGAGCATCATAATGAAGAAAATGAACATAATGATGAAGAAAATATGCATCGTGATGAAGAAAATGAGCATCATTATGAAGGAAATGAGCATCATGATGAAGGATATGAGCATCATGATGAAGAAAATGAGCATCATGATGAAGGATATGACCATCATCATGAAGAAAATGAGCATCATGATGAAGAAAATATGCATCATGATGAAGAAAATATGCATCATGATGAAGGAAATGAGCATTAAGATGATGGAAATGAGCATCACGATGAAGAAAATGAGCATCACAATGAAGAAAATTAGCGTCACGATGAAGAAAATATGCATCACGATGAAGAAAATATGCATCACGATGAAGGAATATACATCATGATGAAGAAAATGAGCATCATGATGAAGAAAATGAGAATCATGACGAAGAAAATATATATCACGATGAAGGAAATGAGCATCATGATTAGGAAATGAGCATCGTGATGAAGGAAATTAGCATCATGATGAATAAAATGAGCATCATGATGAAGAAAATGAGAACCATGATGAAGGAAACGAGCATCATGATGAAGAAAATATGCATCACGATGAAGAAAATATGCAACATGATGAAGAAAATCAGCATCATTATGAAGAAAATAAGTATCATGATGAAGGAAATGAGCATCGTGATAAGGAAATGGACATCATGCTGAAGAAAATGTGCATACTGATAAAGAAAATGAGCATCATGATGCAGAAAATGAGCATCATGATGAAGGAAATGAGCATCATGATGAAGGAAATGAGCATGATATAGAAAATATGCATACTGATAAAGAAAATATGCATCATGATGAAGAAAATGAGCATCATGATGAAGAAAATATGCATCATGACGAAGAAAAAGAGTATCATGATGAAGGAATTGAGCATCATGATGAAGAAAATGAGCATCATGAAGAAGAAAATGTGCATTATGATAAAGAAAATGTTCATCATGATGAAGAAAATGAACATCATGATGAAGAAAATATGCATCATGATAATGAAAATGAGCATCATGATAAAGAAAATGAGCATCGTGATTAAGGAAATGAGCATCATGATGAAGAAAATGACAATCATGATGAAGAAAATATGCATAATGATGAAGAAAATATGGAACATGTTGAAGAAAATGAGCATCATGATGAAGAAAACGAGCATCATGATGAAGAAAATGAGAATCATGTTGAAGAAAATATGCATCCTGATGAAGAAAATGAGAGTCATAATGAAGGAAATGAGCATCATGATGAAGGAAATGAGCATCATGATGAAGAAAATATGCATCATGATGAATAAAATAAGCATCATGATGAAGAAAATAAGCATCATTATGAAGGAACTGAGCATCATGATTATGAAAATATGCATCATGATGAAGAAAATGAGCATCATGATGAAGAAAATGAGCATCATGGTGAAGAAAATGAGCATTATGGTGAAGAAAATATGAATCATGATGAAAAAAATGAGTATCATGATGAAGAAAATATGCATCATGATGAAGAAAATGAGCATCATGATAAAGATAATGAGCATCATGATTAAGAAAATATGCATCATGATGAAGAAAATGAGCATCATTATGAATGAAATGAGCATCATTATGAATGAAATGAGAATCACGATGAAAAATGAGCATCATGATGAATAAAATGAGCATCATGATGAAGAAAATATGTATCACGATGAAGGAAATAAGCATCATGATGAGGAAATGAGCATCATGATGAAGAAAATATGCGTCACGATAAAGAAAATATGCATCATGAGGAAAAAAATAAGCATCATGATGAAGAAAATGAGCATCATTATGAAGAAAATATATCATGATGTAGGAAATTAGCATCGTGATGGGGAAATGGGCATCATGATGAAGAAAATATGCATCATGATAAAGAAAATGAGCATCATGATGTATAAAATCAGTATCATGACAAAGGAAATGAGCATCATGATGAAGAAAATATGCTTCATGATGAAGAAATTGAGCATCAAGATCAAGAAAATGAGAATCATGATGAAGAAAATATGTATCATGATGAAGAAAATGTGCATCATGATGAACAAAATATGCATCATGTTTAAAAAAATATGTATCATGATGAAGAAAATGAGCATCATGATGTAGAAAATGAGCATCATGACGAAGGAAATTAGCAACATGATGAAGAAAATACGCTTCATGATGAAGAAATTGAGCATCATGATGAAGAAAATGAGCATCATGATGAAGAAAATATGCATCATGATGAAGAAAATGTGCATCATGATGAAGAAAATATGCATCATGTTTAAAAAAATATGCATCATGATGAAGAAAATGAGCATCATGATGAACAAAATATGCATCATGATGAAGGAAATGAGCAACATTTTCAAGAAAATGAGCATCACGATGAAGAAAATGAGCATCTTATTGAACAAAATATGCTTCATGATGAAGGAAATGAGCATCATGATGAAGAAAATGAGCATCATGATGAAGAAAATGAGCATCATGATGAAGGAAATATACACCATGATGAAAAATGTGCATCATGATGAAGAACATAAGCATCATAATGAAGAAAATGAACATAATGATGAAGAAAATATGCATCGTGATGAAGAAAATGAGCATCATTATGAAGGAAATGAGCATCATGATGAAGGATATGAACATCATGATGAAGAAAATGAGCATCATGATGAAGAAAATGAGCATCATGATGAAGGATATGACCATCATCAGGAAGAAAATGAGCATCATGATGAAGAAAATATGCATCATGATGAAGAAAATATGCATCATGATGAAGGAAATGAGCATCAAGATGATGGAAATGAGCATCACGATGAAGAAAATGAGCATCACAATCAAGAAAATTAGCATCACGATGAAGAAAAATATGCATCACGATGAAGAAAATATGCATCACGATGAAGGAATATACATAATGATGAAGAAAATGAGCATCATGATGAAGAAAATGAGCATCATGATAAAGAAAATATATATCACGATGAAGGAAATGAGCATCATAATTAGGAAATGAGTATCGTGATGAAGGAAATTAGCATCATGATGAATAAAATGAGCATCATGATGAAGAAAATGAGAACCATGATGAAGGAAACGAGCATCATGATGAAGAAAATATGCATTACGATGAAGAAAATATGCATCATGATGAAGAAAATCAGCATCATTAAGAAGAAAATAAGTATCATGATGAAGGAAATGAGCATCGTGATGAGGAAATGGGCATCATGCTGAAGAAAATATGCATACTGATAAAGAAAATGAGCATCATGATGTAGAAATTGAGCATCATGATGAAGGAAATTAGCATCATGATGAAGAAAATATGCTTCATGATGAAGAAATTGAGCATCATGATGAAGAAAATGAGCATCATGATGAAGAAAATATGCATCATGATGAAGAAAATGTGCATCATGATGAAGAAAATATGCATCATGTTTAAAAAAATATGCATCATGATGAAGAAATGAGCATCATGATGAAGAAAATGAGCATCATAATGAACAAAATATTCATCATGATGAAGGAAATGAGCATCATGATAATGGAAATGAGCATCATTTTCATGAAAATGAGCATCATGATGAAGAACATGGGCATCTTAATGAAGAAAATGAACATCATGATGAAGAAAATATGCATCATGATGAAGAAAATGATCATCATGATGAAGGAAATGAGCATCATGATGAAGGATATGACCATCATCATGAAGAAAATGAGCTTCATGATGAAGAAAATATGCATCATAATGAAGAAAATATGCATCATGATGAAGAAAATGAGCATCATGATGAAGAAAATATGCATCATCATGAAGAAAATGAGCATCATGATGAAAAAATGATCAACATGATGAAGAAAATATGCATCATGATGAAGAAAATGAGCATCATGACAAACGAAATGAGCATCATAATGAAGGAATTGTGCATCATTATGAGGAAATGAGCATAATGACGAAAGAAATGAGCATCATGAAGATGAAAACATGCTTCATGATGAAGAAATTGAGCATAATGATGAAAAAAATGAGCATCATGATGAAGAAAATATGCATCATGAAGAAGAAAATGTGTATCACGATGAAAAAAATATGCATCATGTTTA
Source organism: Pogostemon cablin (assembly GCA_023678885.1). Taxonomy (NCBI): domain Eukaryota; kingdom Viridiplantae; phylum Streptophyta; class Magnoliopsida; order Lamiales; family Lamiaceae; genus Pogostemon; species Pogostemon cablin. The sequence continues at coordinate 11,497 of JAHCLQ010000576.1, read as the reverse complement.
AAAAAATGCATCATGTTGAAGAAAATGAGCATCATGATTAAGAAAATATGCATGATGATGAAGGAAATGAGCATCATGATAAAGGAAATGAACATCATGATGAAGAAAATGAGAATCATGATGAAAAAAATGAGTATCATGATGAAGAAAATATGCATTATGATAAAGAAAATGTGCATCATGATGAAGAACATGAGCATCATGATTAAGAAAATAAACATCATGATGAAGAAAATATGCATCACGATGAAGAAAATACGCATCAAGACGAAGAAAATGAGCTTCATTATGAAGAAAATGAGCATCATGATGTAGGAAATTAGCATCTTGATGAAGGAAATGAGCATCATAATTAAGAAAATGAGCATAATGATAAAGAAAATATGCATCATGATGAAGAAAATGTGCATCATGATGAAGAACATGAGCATCATGACGAAGAAAATGAGAATGATGAAGAGAATATGCATCATGATGAAGAAAATTAGCATCATAATGAAGAAAGTGAGAATCACGATGAAGAAAGTGAGCATCATTAAGAAAGAAAATGAGCATCATGATAAAGAAAATGTGAATCATGAAGAAGAAAATATGCATCATGTTTAAAAAAATATGCATCATGATGAAGAAAATGAGCATCACGATGAAGAAAATGAGCATCATATTGAACAAAATATGCATCATGATGAAGGAAATGAGCATCATGATGAAGAAAATGAGCATCATGAGGAAGAAAATATGCATCATGATGAAAAATGTGCATCATGATGAAGAACATGAGCATCATAATGAAGAAAATGAACATAATGATGAAGAAAATATGCATCGTGATGAAGAAAATGAACATCATTATGAAGGAAATGAGCATCATGATGAAGAAAATGATCATCATAATAAAGAAAATATGTATGATGATGAAGAAAATAAGCATCATGACGAAGGAAATGAGCATCATGATGAAGGATGTGACCATCATCATGAAGAAAATGATCTTCATGATGAAGAAAATATGCGTCATAATGAAGAAAATATGCATCATGATGAAGAAAATGAGCATCATGATGAAGAATATATGCATCATGATGAAGAAAATGAGCATCATGATGAGGAAAATGATCATCATGATAAAGAAAATATGCATCATGATGAAGAAAATGAGCAACATGACGAAGAAATGAGCATCATGATGAAGAAATATTTATCATGATGAAGGAATTGAGCATCATTATGAGGAATTGAGCATCATGATGAAAGAAATGAGAATCATGATGAAGAAAACATGTTTCATGATGAAGAAATTGAGCATCATGATGAAGAAAATGAGCATCATGATGAAGAAAATATGCATCATGAAGAAGAAAATGTGTATCATGATGAAGAAAATATGCATCATGTTTAAAAAAAATGCATCATGATGACGAAAATGAGCATCATGATTAAGAAAATATGCATAATGATGAAGGAAATGAGCATCATGATAAAGAAAATGAACATCATGATGAAGAAAATGAGCATCATGATGAAGAAAATGAGCATCATGATGAAGAAAATACGCATTATGATGAAGAAAATGTGCATCATGATTAAGAACATGAGCATCATGATAAAGAAAATAAACATCATGATGAAGAAAATATGCATCATGATGAAGAAAATACGCATCAAGATGAAGAAAATGAGCGTCATGATGAAGAAAATGAGCATCATGATGTAGGAAATGAGCATCATGATGAGGGAAATGAGCATCATGATGAAGAAAATGTGCATCATGATTAAGAAAATGTGCATCATGATTAAGAAAATGTGCATCATGATGTAGAACATGAGGATCATGATGAAGAAAATGAGCATCATGATGAAGAAAATATGCATCATGATGAAGAAAATAAGCATCAGGATGAAGAAAATAACCATCATTATGAAGGAACTGAGCATCATGATTATGAAAATATGCATCATGATGAAGAAAATGAGCATCATGATAAAGGAAATGAGCATCATTTTCAAGAAAATGAGCATCATGATGAAGAAAATATGCATCATGATGAAGAACATGAGCATCATAATGAAGAAAATGAACATCATGATGAAGAAAATATGCATCATGATGAAGAAAATGATCATCATGATGAAGGAAATGAGCATCATGATGAAGGATGTGACCATCATCATGAAGAAAATGAGCTTCATGATGAAGAAAATATGCATCATGATGAAGAAAATGAGCATCATGATAAAGAAAATGAGCATCATGATTAAGAAAATATGCATCATGATGAAGAAAATGAGCATCATTATGAATGACATGAGCATCATTATGAATGAAATGAGCATCACGATGAAAAAATGTGCATCATGATGTTGAAAATTAGCATCATGATGTAGAAAATGAGCATCATGATGAAGAAAATATGCATCACGATGAAGGAAATGAGCATCATGATGAGGAAATGAGCATCGTGATGAAGAAAATTAGCATCATGATGAAGAAAATGAGCACCATGATAAAGTAAATGAGCATCATGATGTAGAAAATGAGCATCATGACGAAGGAAATTAGCATCATGATGAAGAAAATATGCTTCATGATGAAGAAATTGAGCATCATGATGAAGAAAATGAGCATCATGATGAAGAAAATATGCATCATGATGAAGAAAATGTGCATCATGATGAAAAAAATATGCATCATGTTTAAAAAAATATGCATCATGATGAAGAAAATATGCATCATGATGAAGAACATGTGCATCATAATGAAGAAAATAAACATCATGATGAAAAAAATATGCATCATGATGAAGAAAATGATCATCACGATGAAGAAAATGAGCATCATGATGAAGGATATGACCATCATCATGAAGAAAATGAGCTTCATGTTGAAGAAAATATGCATCGTAATGAAGAAAATATGCATCATGATGAAGAAAATGAGCATCATGATGAAGAAAATATGCATCATGATGAAGAAAATGAGCATCATGATGAAAAAACGAACATCATGATGAAGAAAATATGCATCATGATGATGAAAATGAGCATCATGATGAAAGAAATGAGAATCAGGATGAAAAAAATATTTATCATGATGAAGGAATTGAGCATCATTATGAGGAAATGAGCATAATGATGAGGAAATGAGAATGGTGATGAAGAAAATTAGCATCATGATTAAGAAAATGAGCACCATGATGATGGAAAAGAACATCATGATGAAAAAAATATGCATATGATGAAGAAAATAAGAATCATGATGAAGAAAATGAGCATCCTGATGAAGAAAATGAGCATCATTATGAAGAAAATATGTATCACGATGAAGGAAATGAGCATCGTGATGAGGAAATGGGCATCATGCTGAAGAAAATATGCATCATGATAAAGAAAATGAGCATCATGATGTAGAAAATGAGCATCATAACGAAGGAAATTAGCAACATGATGAAGAAAATATGCTTCACGATAAAGAAAATATGCATCATGATGAATAAAATATGCATCATGAAGAAGAAAATGAGCTTCAATATGAAGAAAATATGTATCATGATGAAGGAAATGAACATCGTGATGAGGAAATGGGCATCATGCTGAAGACAATATGCATCATGAAAAAGAAAATGAGCATCATAATGTAGAAAATGAGCATCATGACGAAGGAAATTAGCATCATGATGAAGAAAATATGCTTCACGATGAAGAAATTGAGCATCATGATGAAGAAAATGAGCATCATGATGAAGAAAATATGCATCATGATGAAGAAAATGTGCATCATGATGAAGAAAATATGCATCATTTTAAAAAAAATATGCATCATGATGAAGAAAATGAGCATCATGATGAAGAAAATGAGCATCATAATGAACAAAATATGCATCATGATGAAGGAAATGAGCATCATGATAAAGGAAATGAGCAACATTTTCAAGAAAATGAGCATCACGATGAAGAAAATGAGCATCTTATTGAACAAAATATGCTTCATGATTAAGGAAATGAGCATCATGATGAAGAAAATATGCATCATTTTTAAAAAAAATATGCATCATGATGAAGAAAATGAGCATCATGATGAAGAAAATGAGCATCATAATTAACAAAATATGCATCATGATGAAGGAAATGAGCATCATGATAAAGGAAATGAGCAACATTTTCAAGAAAATGAGCATCACGATGAAGAAAATGAGCATCTTATTGAACAAAATATGCTTCATGATGAAGGAAATGAGCATCATGATGAAGAAAATGAGCATCATGATGAAGAAAAGGAGCATCATGATGAAGGAAATATGCATCACGATGAAAAATGTGCATCATGATGAAGAACATGAGCATCGTAATGAAGAAAATGAACATAATGATGAAGAAAATATGCATCGTGATGAAGAAAATGAGCATTATTATGAATGAAATGAGCATCATGATGAAGGATATGACCATCATCATGAAGAAAATGAGCTTCATGATGAAGAAAATATGCGTCATAATGAAGAAAATATGCATCCTGATGAAGAAAATGAGCATCATGATGAAGAAAATATGCATCATGATGAAGAAAATGAGCATCATGATGAAGAAAATGATCATCATGATAAAGAAAATATGCATCATGATGGAGAAAATGAGCATCATGACGAAGGAAATGAGCATCATGATGAAGGATATGACCATCATCATGAAGAAAATGAGCTTCAAGATGAAGAAAATATGCGTCACAATGAAGAAAATATGCATCGTGATGAAGAAAATGAGCATCATGATGAAGAAAATATGCATCATGATGAAGAAAATGAGCATCATGATTAAGAAAATGATCATCATGATAAAGAAAATATGCATCATGATGAAGAAAATGAGCATCATGACAAAGGAAATGAGCATCATGATGAAAAAATATTCATCATGATGAAGGAATTGAGCATCATTATGAGGAAATGAGCATCATGATGAAAGAAATGAGCATCATGATGAAGAAAACATGCTTCATGATGAAGAAATTGAGCATCATGATGAAGAAAATGAGCAACATGAAGTAGAAAATATGCATCATGAAGAAGAAAATGTGTATCATGATGAAGAAAATATGCATCATGTTTAAAAAAAATGCATAATGATGAAGAAAATGAGCATCATGATTAAGAAAATATGCATAATGATGAAGGAAATGAGCATCATGATAAAGGAAATGAACATCATGATGAAGAAAATGAGCATCATGATGAAGAAAATGAGCATCATGACGAAGGAAATGAGCATCATGATGAAGGATATGACCATCAACATGAAGAAAATGAGCTTCAAGATGAAGAAAATATGCGTCACAATGAAGAAAATATGCATCATGATGAAGAAAATGAGTATCATGATGAAGAAAATATGCATCATGATGAAGAAAATGAGCATCATGATGAAGAAAATGATCATCATGATAAAGAAAATATGCATCATGATGAAGGAAATGAGCATCATGACAAAGGAAATGAGCATCATGATGAAGAAAACATGCTTCATGATGAAGAAATTGAGCATCATGATGAAGAAAATGAGCAACATGATGAAGAAAAATATGCATCATGAAGAAGAAAATGTGTATCATGATGAAGAAAATATGCATCATGTTTAAAAAATGCATAATGATGAAGAAAATGAGCATCATGATTAAGAAAATATGCATAATGATGAAGGAAATGAGCATCATGATAAAGGAAATGAATATCATGATGAAGAAAATGAGCATCATGACGAAGAAAATACGCATTATGAAGAAGAAAATGTGCATCATGATGAAGAACATGAGCATCATGATGAAGGAAATGAGCATCATGATGAAGAAAATGAGCATCATGATGAAGAAAATATGCATCATGATGAAGAAAATATGCATCATGTTTAAAAAAATATGCATCATGATGAAGAAAATGAGCATCATAATGAACAAAATATGCCTCATGATGAAGGAAATGAGCATCATGATAAAGGAAATGAGCACCATTTTCAAGAAAATAAGCATCACGATGAAGAAAATGAGCATCTTATTGAACAAAATATGCTTCATGATGAAGGAAATGAGCATCATGATTAAGAAAATGAGCATCATGATGAAGAAAATGAGCATCATGATGAAGGAAATATGCATCATGATGAAAAATGTGCATTATGATGAAGAACATGAGAATCATAATGAAGAAAATGACCATAATGATGAAGAAAATATGCATCGTGATGAAGAAAATGAGCATCATTATGAAGGAAATAAGCATCACGATGAAGGATATGACCATCATCATGAAGAAAATGAGCTTCATGATGTAGAAAATATGCGTCACAATGAAGAAAATATGCATCGTGATGAAGAAAATGAGCATCATGATGAAGAAAATATGCATCATGATGAAAAAAATGAGAATCATGATGAAGAAAATATGCATCATGATGAAGAAAATGAGCATCATGATGAAAAAATGAACATCATGATGAAGAAAATATGCATCATGATGAAGAAAATGAGCATCATGATAAAGGAAATGAGTATCATGATGAAAAAAATATTTATCATGATAAAGGAATTGAGCATCATTATGAGGAAATGAGCATAATAATGTGGAAATGAGCATGGTGATGAAGAAAATTAGCATCATGATGAAGAAAATGAGCAGCATGATGATGGAAAAGAGCATGATGATGAAGAAAATATGCATCACGATAAAGAAAATATGCATATGATGAAGAAAATAAGAATCATGATGAAGAAAATGAGCATCCTGATGAATAAAATGAGCATCATTATGAAGAAAATATGTATCATGATGAAGGAAATGAGCATCGTGATGAGGAAATGGGGATCATGCTGAAGAAAATATGCATCATGATAAATAAAATGAGCATCATGATGTAGAAAATGAGCATCATGACGAAGGAAATTAGCAACGTGATGAAGAAAATATGCTTCATGATGAAGAAAATGAGCATCATGATGAAGAAAATGAGCATCATGATGAAGAAAATATGCATCATGATGAAGAAAATGTGCATCATGATGCTCATTTAGCATCATAATGAACAAAATATGCATCATGATGAAGGAAATGAGCATCATGAAAAAGGAAATGAGCACCATTTTCAAGAAAATGAGCATCACGATGAAGAAAATGAGCATCTTATTGAACAAAATATGCTTCATGATGAAGGAAATGAGCATCATGATGAAGAAAATGAGCATCATGATGAAGAAAATGAGCATCATGATGAAGGAAATATGCATCATGATGAAAAATGTGCATCATGATGAAGAACATGAGCATCATAATGAAGAAAATGAACATAATGATGAAGAAAATATGCATCGTGATGAAGAGAATGAGCATTATTATGAATGAAATGAGCATCATGATGAAGGATATGACCATCATAATGAAGAAAATGAGCTTCATGATGAAAAAAATATGCGTCATAATGAAGAAAATATGCATCCTGATGAAGAAAATGAGCGTCATGATGAAGAAAATATGCATCATGATGAAAATGATGAAGAAAATGATCATCATGATAAAGAAAATATGCATCATGATGGAGAAAATGAGCATCATGACGAAGGAAATGAGCATCATGACGAAGAAAATGAGCATCACGATGAAGAAAATGAGCGTCACGATGAAGAAAATGAGCATCTTATTGAACAAAATATGCTTCATGATGAAGGAAATGAGCATCATGATGAAGAAAATGAGCATCATGATGAAGAAAATGAGCATCATGATGAAGGAAATATGCATCATGATGAAAAATGTGCATCATGATGAAGAACATGAGCATCGTAATGAAGAAAATGAACATAATGATGAAGAAAATATGCATCGTGATGAAGAAAATGAGCATTATTATGAATGAAATGAGCATCATGATGAAGGATATGACCATCATCATGAAGAAAATGAGCTTCATGATGAAGAAAATATGCGTCATAATGAAGAAAATATGCATCCTGATGAAGAAAATGAGCATCATGATGAAGAAAATATGCATCATGATGAAGAAAATGAGCATCATGATGAAGAAAATGATCATCATGATAAAGAAAATATGCATCATGATGGAGAAAATGAGCATCATGACGTAGGAAATGAGCATCATGATGAAGGATATGACCATCATCATGAAGAAAATGAACTTCAAGATGAAGAAAATATGCGTCACAATGAAGAAAATATGCATCGTGATGAAGAAAATGAGCATCATGATGAAGAAAATATGCATCATGATGAAGAAAATGAGCATCATGATGAAGAAAATGAGCATCATGAGAAAAAATATTCATCATGATGAAGGAATTGAGCATCATTATGAGGAAATGAGCATCATGATGAAAGAAATGAGCATCATGATGAAGAAAACATGCTTCATGATGAAGAAATTGAGCATCATGATGAAGAAAATGAGCAACATGATGAAGAAAATATGCATCATGAAGAAGAAAATGTGTATCATGATGAAGAAAATATGCATCATGTTTTAAAAAAATGCATAATGATGAAGAAAATGAGCATCATGATTAAGAAAATATGCATAATGATGAAGGAAATGAGCATCATGATAAAGGAAATGAACATCATGATGAAGAAAATGAGCATCATGATGAAGAAAATGAGCATCATGACGAAGGAAATGAGCATCATGATGAAGGATATGACCATCAACATGAAGAAAATGAGTTTCAAGATGAAGAAAATATGCGTCACAATGAAGAAAATATGCATCATGATGAAGAAAATGAGTATCATGATGAAGAAAATATGCATCATGATGAAGAAAATGAGCATCATGATGAAGAAAATGATCATCATGATAAAGAAAATATGCATCATGATGAAGGAAATGAGCATCATGACGAAGGAAATGAGCATCATGATGAAAAAATATTTATCATGATGAAGGAAATGAGCATCATTATGAGGAAATGAGCATCATGATGAAAGAAATGAGCATCATGATGAAGAAAACATGCTTCATGATGAAGAAATTGAGCATCATGATGAAGAAAATGAGCAACATGATGAAGAAAAATATGCATCATGAAGAAGAAAATGTGTATCATGATGAAGAAAATATGCATCATGTTTAAAAAATGCATAATGATGAAGAAAATGAGCATCATGATTAATAAAATATGCATAATGATGAAGGAAATGAGCATCATGATAAAGGAAATGAATATCATGATGAAGAAAATGAGCATCATGACGAAGAAAATACGCATTATGAAAAAGAAAATGTGCATCATGATGAAGAACATGAGCATCATGATGAAGAAAATAAACATCATGACTAAGAAAATATGCTTCACGATGAAGAAAATACGCATCAAGATGAAAAAATGAGCATCATGATGTAGGAAATGAGCATCATGATGTAGGAAATGAGCATCATGATGAGGGAAATGAGCATCATGATGAAGGAAATGAGCATCATGATGACGAAAATGAGCATCATGATGAAGAAAATGATCATTATGATAAAGAAAATATGCATCATGATGAAGAAAATGAGCATCATGACGAAGGAAATGAGCATCATGATGAAGGATATGACCATCAACATGAAGAAAATGAGCTTCAAGATGAAGAAAATATGCGTCACAATGAAGAAAATATGCATCATGATGAAGAAAATGAGCATCATGATGAAGAAAATATGCATCATGATGAAGAAAATGAACATCATGATGAAGAAAATGATTATCATGATAAAGAAAATATGCATCATGATGAAGAAAATGAGCATCATGACGAAGGAAATGAGCATCATGATGAAAAAATATTTATCACGATGAAGGAATTGAGCATCATTATGAGGAAATGAGCATCATGATGAAGAAAACATGCTTCATGATGAAGAAATTGAGCATCATGATGAAGAAAATGAGCAACATGATGAAGAAAAATATGCATCATGAAGAAGAAAATGTGTATCATGATGAAGAAAATATGCATCATGTTTAAAAAATGCATAATGATGAAGAAAATGAGCATCTTGATTAAGAAAATATGCATAATGATGAAGGAAATGAGCATCATGATAAAGGAAATGAACATCATGATGAATAAAATGAGCATCATGATGAAAAAAATACGCATTATGATGAAGAAAATGTGCATCATGATGAAGAACAGAGCATCATGATGAAGAAAATGAGCGTCATGATGTAGGAAATGAGCATCATGATGTAGGAAATGAGCATCGTGATGAGGAAAATGAGCATCATGATAAGGAAAATGAGCATCATGATGAAGAAAATGTGCATCATGATGAGGAAAATGTGCATCATGATGAAGAACATGAGCATCATGATGAAGAAAATAGCATCATGATGAAGAAAATATGCATCATGATGAATAAAATAAGCATCATGATGAAGAAAATAAGCATCATTATGAAGGAAATTAGAATCATGATAAAGGAAATGAGCATCATGATGAAGAAAATGAGCATCATGATGAAGAAAATGAGCATTATGATGAATAAAATTTGCATCATGATGAAAAAAATGTGCATCATGATGAAGAACATGAGCATCATAATGAAGAAAATGAACATCATAATGAAGAAAATATGTATCATGATGAAGGAAATGAGCATCATGATGAAGGATATGACCATCATCATGAAGAAAATGAGCTTCATGATGAAGAAAATATGCTTCAGAATGAAGAAAAATGCATCATGATGAAGAAAATGAGCATCATGATGAAGAAAATATGCATCATGACGAAGAAAAAGAGCATCATGATGAAGGAATTGAGCATCATTATGAGGAAATGAGCATCATGATGAAGGAAATGAGCATCATGATGAAGAAAACATGCTTCATGATTAAGAAATTGAGCATCATGATGAAGAAAATATGTATCATGAAGAAGAAAATGTATATAATGATGAAGAAAATATGCATAATGTTTAAAAAAAATGCATCATGATGAAGAAAATGAGCATCATGATTAAGAAAATATGCATCATGATGAAGGAAATGAGCATCATGATGAAGAAAATGAGCATCATGATGAAGAAAATGAGCATCATGATGAAGAAAATATGCATTATGATAAAGAAAATGTTCATCATTATGAAGAAAATGAACATCATGATGAAGAAAATATGCATCATGATAAAGAAAATGAGCATCATGATAAAGAAAATGAGCATCATGATTAAGGAAATGAGCATCATGATGAAGAAAATGACAATCATGATGAAGAAAATATGCATAATGATGAAGAAAATATGGAACATGTTGAAGAAAATGAGCATCATGATGAAAAAAATGAGCATCATGACGAAGGAAATGAGCATCATGATGAAGAAAATATTTATCATTATGAAGAAAATAAGCATCATGATGATGAAATGAGCATCATGATGAAGGAAATGAGCATCATGATGAAGAAATTGAGCATCATGATGAAGAAAATAAGAGTCATGTTGAAGAAAATATGCATCC
>JAHCLQ010000575.1:0-126484 GCA_023678885.1 Pogostemon cablin | reverse complement strand
GAAATGAGAATTATGATGAAGGAAATCAGCATCATGATGAAGAAAATCAACATCGTGATGAAGAAAATGAGAATCATGGTGAAGGAAATGAGCATCATGGTGAAAAAAATATGAATCATGTTAAAAAAAATGAGCATCATGATGAAGAAAATAAGCATCATGATAAAGAAAATAAGCATCATGATAAAGAAAATGAACATCATGATTAAGAAAATATGCATCATGATGAAGAAAATGAGCATCGTTATGAATGAAATGAGCATCATTATGAATGAAATGAGCATCACAATGAAAAAAATATGCATTACGATGAAGAAAATACGCATCAAGATGTAGAAAATGCGCATCATGATGAAGAAAATGGCATTATGATTTAGGAAATGAGCATCATGATGAAGGAAATGAGCATCATAATGAAGAAAACTAGCATCATGATGAAGAAAATATGCATCATGTTGAAGAAAATGTGCATCATGATGAAGAAAAAGAGCATTATGATGAAGAAAATGAGTATCATGATGACGAAAATATGCATTATGATGAAGAAAATAAGCATCATGATTAAGAAAATGAGCATCATTATGAAGGAAATGATCATCATGATTAAGAAAATATGCATCATGTTTAAAAAAATATGCATCATGATGAAGGAAATGAGCATCATTTTAAAGAAAATGAGCATCATGATAAAGAAAATGAGCATCATTATGAATGAAATGAGCATCATGCTGAAGAAAATGGGCATCATGATGAAGAAAATATGCATCATGATGATGAAAATATGCATCATAATGTAGAAAATGAGCAGTATGATGAAGAAAATATGCATCATGAAGAAGAAAATGAGCATCATGATGAAGAAATTGAGCATCATGTTGAGAAAATATACATTATGATTATGAATCATGAAGAAGAAATATGCATCATGATCAAGGAAATGAGCATCATGATGAAGAAAATATGCATCATGATGAAGAAAATATGCATCATGATAAAGGAAATGATATCATGCGGAAGGAAATGAGAATCAAGATGAAGAAAATTAGCATCACGATGAAAAAAGTATGCATCACGATGAAGAAAATATGCATCAAGATGAGGAAATGAGCATCACGATGAAGAAAATGAGCATCATGATGTCGGAAATGAACATCATGATGAAGGAAATGAGCATCATAATAAATAAAATGAGCATCATGATCAAGAAAATATGCATAATGATGAAGAAAATGTGCATCATGATAAAGAACATGAGCATCATGATGAAGAAAATGAGCATCATGATGAAGAAAATATGCATCATGATGAAGAAAATAAGCATCATGATGAAGAAAATGAGCATCATAATGAAGGAAATGAGCATCACGATTAAGAAAATATGCTTCATGATTAAGAAAATATGCATCATGATGAAGAAAATGAGCATCATGATGAAGGAAATCAGCATCATGATGAAGAAAATCAGCATCATGATGAAGAAAATGAGCGTCATGGTGAAGAAAATGAGCATCATGGTGAAGAAAATATGAATCATGATGAAAAAAATGAGTATCATGATGAAGAAAATGAGCATCATGATAAAGAAAATGAGCATCATGATTAAGAAAATATGCATCATAATGAAGAAAATGAGCATCATAATAACGAAAATGAGCATCATGAAGAAGAAAATATGCATCATGATAAAGAATATGAGCATCATTATGAATGAAATGAGCATCATGATAAAGAAAATGAGCATCATGATGATGAAAATATACATGATAAAGAAAATATGCATCATGATGAAGAAAATGAGCATTATGATAAAGAAATTACGCATCATGAGGATGAAATTGAGCATCATGATGAAGAAAATGTTCATCATGATGAAGAAAATATGCATCATGTTTAAAAAAATGCATCATGATGAATAAATGAGCTTCATGATGAAGAAAATATGTATCATGATGAAGGAATTGAGCATCATGATAAAGGAAATGAGCATCATGATAAAGAAAATGAGCATCATGATGAAGAAAATATTCATTATGATGAAGAAAATGTGCAGCATGATGAAGAACATGAGCATCATGATGAAGAAATTGAACATCATGATGAAGAAAATATGCATCATGACGAAGAAAATGAGCATCATGATGAAGGAAATGAACATCATCATGAAGAAAATGAGCTTCATGATGAAGAAAATGAGCATTATGATGAAAAAAATTTGCATCATGATGAAGAAAACATGCATCATGATGAAGAAAATGAGCATCATGATGAAGAAAATATGCATCATGATGAAGAAAATATACATCATGATGAAGAAAATATGCATCATGATGAAGAAAATATACATCATGATGAAGAAAATGAGAATCATGATGAAGAAAATATGCATCATGTTGAAGAAAATGAGCATCATGATGAATAAAACGAGCAACATGGTGAAGAAAATGTGAATCAGGATGAAGAAAAAATGCATCATGATGAAGAAAATGAGCATTCTGATGAAGCCTTGATGAAGAAAACGAGCGTCATGATGAAGGAAATGAGCATCATGATGAAAAAAATTAACATAATGATGAAGAAAATATGCATCATGATGAAGAAAATATGCATCATGATTAAGAAAATATGAATCATGATGAAGGAAATGAGCATCATAATGAAGAAAATATGTATCAGGATGAAGGAAATGAGCATCTTGATGAGGAGATGAGCATCGTGATGAAGGAAATTAGTATCATGATGAAGAAAATAAGAATAATGATGAAGAAAATGAGCGTCATGATGAAGGAAAAGAGAATAATGATGAAGAAAATATGAATCATGATGAAGAAAATATGCATCATGATGAAGAAAATGAGTATCATGATGAAGAAAATGAGCATCATTATGAAGAAAATATGTATCATGATGAAAGAAATGAGCATCATGATGAAGAAATGGGCATCATGATGAAGAAAATATACATCATGATAAAGAAAATGTGCATCATGATGAAGAAAATGAACATCATGACGAAGAAATGAGCATTATGATGAAGAAAATGAGCATTATGATGAGGAAAATGAGAATCATGATGAAGAAAATATGCTTCATGATGAAGAAATTGAGCATTATGATGAAGAAAATGTGCATCATGATGAAGAAAATATGCATCATGTTTAAAAAAAATGCATCATGATGAAGAAAATGAGCATCATGATGAAGAAAATATGCGTCATGATGAAGGAAATTAGCATCATGATAAAGGAAATGAGCATCATGATGAAGAAAATGAGCATCATGATGAAGAAAATATGAATTATGATGAAGAACATGAGCATCATGATGAAGAAAATGTACATCATGATGAAGAAAAATATGCATCATGAAGAAAAAAATGAGCATCATGATGAAGAAAATGAGCATCATCTTGAAGAAAATAAGCTTCATGATAAAGAAAATGAGCATCATTATAAAGGAAATATGCATCATAATTAAGAAAATATGCATCATGATGAAGAAAATGAGCATCATAATGAAGAAAATATGCTTCATGATTAAGAAAATGAGCATCATGATGAATAAAATATGCATCATGACGAAGAAAATATGCATCATGATGAAGGAAATGAGCATCGTGATGAAGAAAATGAGAATCATGATGAAGAAAATATGCATCATGATGAAGAAAATGAGCATCATGATGAAGAAAATGAGAATCAGGATGAAGAAAATATGCATCATGATGAAGAAAATGAGCATAATGATGAAGAAAATATGCATCAAGATGAAGAAAATGAGCGTCATGATGAAGGAAATAAACATCATGATGAAGAAATGAACATCATGATGAAAATATGCATCATGATAAATAAAATATGAATCATGATAAAGAAAATGAGCATTATTCTTAAGAAAATGAGCATCATGACGAAGAAAATATGCATCATGATGAAGAAAATATGCATCATATGAAGGAAATGAGTATATGATGAAGGTAATGAGCATCACTATAAAGAAAATTAGCACCACGACGATAATGAAGGAAATGAGCATCATAATGAAGAAAATGAGCATCATGATGAAGAAAATATGCA
The DNA here is from genome assembly GCA_023678885.1 of Pogostemon cablin. Classification (NCBI taxonomy): domain Eukaryota; kingdom Viridiplantae; phylum Streptophyta; class Magnoliopsida; order Lamiales; family Lamiaceae; genus Pogostemon; species Pogostemon cablin. The sequence goes on along the minus strand of JAHCLQ010000575.1, from coordinate 122,411 downwards.
TCATGATAAAGAAAATGTGCATCATGATGAAGAACATGAGCATCATGATGATGAAAATATGCATCATGATGAAGAAAATAAGCATCATGACGAAGAAAATGAGCATCATTATGAAGTAAATGAGCATCATGATTAAGAAAATATGCATTATGATTAAGAAAATATGCATCATGATGAAGGAAATGAGCATCATGATGCTCATGATGAAGGAAATCAGCATCATGATGTAGAAAATAAGCGTCATGATGAAGAAAATGAGCATCATGGTGAAGAAAATATGAATCATGATGAAAAAAATGAGCATCATGATGAAGAAAATGTGCATCATGATGAAGAAAATGAGCATCATGATGAAGAAAATGAGAATCAGGATGATGAAAATATGCATCATGATGAAGAAAATGAGCATCATGATGAAGAAAATATGCATCATGATGAAGAAAATGAGCATCATGATGAAGAAAATATGCATCATGATGGAAAATGAGCATCATGATGAAGAAAATGAGAATCATGATGAAGAACATCAACATGATGCATCTTGATGAAGAAAAGAGCATCAGGATGAAGAAAATGATAATCATGATGAAGAAAATATGCATCTTGATGAAGAAAATGAGCATCATGATGAAAAAAATATGCATCTTGATGAAGAAAATGAGAATCAGGATGATGAAAATATACATCATGATGAAGAAAATGAGCATTATGATGAAGAAAATGTGCATCATGATGTAGAAATGAGCGTCATGATGAAGGAAATAAGCATCATGATGAAGGAAATGAGCATCATGATAACGAAAATATGCATCAAGATGAAGAAAATGTGCATCATGATAAAGAACATGAGCATCATGATGAAGATAATGAGCATCATGATGAAAAAAATATGCATCATGATGAAGAAAATAAGCATCATGATGAAGAAAATGAGCATCATTATGAAGGAAATGAGCATCATGACTGAGAAAATATGCATCATGATTAAGAAAATATGAATCATGACAAAGAAAATGAGCATCATGATGAAGGAAATCAACATCATGATGAAAAAAATCATCATCATGATGATGTAAATCAGCATCATGATGAAGAAAATGAGCACCATGGTGAAGAAAATGAGCATCACGGTGAAGAAAATGTGAATCATGATGAAAAAAATGAGCATCATGATGTATAAATTAGGCAACATGATGAAGAAAACGAGCATCAAGATGAACAAAATGAGTATCATGATGAAGAAAATGAGCATCATGATGAAGAAAATGAGCATCATTATGAAGGAAATGAGCATCATAATGAAGAATATGAGCATCATGATGAAGAAAATATGCATCATGATAAAGAAAACTTACATCATGATGAAGAACATGAGCATCATGATGAACAAAATGAGCTTCATGAAGAAGAAAATATGCATCATGATGAAGAAAATAAGCATCATGATGAAGAAAATGAGCATCATTATGAAGAAAATGACCATCATGATTAAGAAAATATTCCTCATGATTATGAAAATATGCATCATGATGAAGAAAATGAGCATCACGATGAAGGAAATCATCATCATAATGAAGAAAATCAGCATCATGATGAAGAATATTAGCATCATGGTGAAGAAAATGAGCATCATCATGAAGAAAATATGCATCATGATAAAGAAAATATGCATAATGGTGAATAAAATGAGCATTATGATGAAGAATTTGGGCATCATGATGAAGAAAACATGCATCATGATGAAGAAAATATGCATCATGATGAAGGAAATGAAAATCAAGATGATGAAAAAGAGCATCACGATGAAGAAAATGAGCATCACAATGAAGAAAAATAGCATCACGATGAAGAATATATGCATCACGATGAAGAAAATATGCATCACGATTAAAAAATATGCATCATGATGAAGAAAATGAGCATCATGATGAAGAAAATGAGCTTCATAACGAGGAAAATGAGCATTATGATGTAGAAAATGAGCATCATGATGTAGAAAATGAGCATCATGATGTAGAAAATGAGCATCATGATGATGGAAATGATCATCATGATGAAGAAAATATGCTTCAGGATGAAGAAATTGAGCATCATGATGAAGAAAATGAGCATCATGATGAAGAAAATATTCATCATGATGAAGAAAATGTGCATCTTGATGAAGAAAATGTGCATCATGTTTAAAAAAAATGTATCATGATGAAGAAAATGAGCATCATGATGAAGAAAATGAGCATCATCTTGAAGAAAATGTGTTTCATGATGAAGAACATGAGCATCATGATGAGGAAAATGAACAACATGATGAAGAAAACATGCATCATGATGAAGAAAATTAGCATCATGATAAAGGAAAAGAGCATCATGATGAATGATATGACCATCATCATTAAGAAAATGAGCTTAATGATAAAGAAAATATGCGTCATAATGAAGAAAATGAGCATAATGACGAAGAAAATGAGCATCATGATGAAGGAATGAGCATCATGATGAAGAAAATGAGCATCATCATGAAGAAAATGAGCATCATGATGAAGGAAATGAGCATTGTAATGAAAAAAATATTTATCATGATGAAGGAATTGAGCATCATTATGAGGAAATGGACATCATGATGAAGTAAATTAGCATCATGATGAAGAAACAAGCTTCATGATGAAGAAATTGAGTATCATGATGAAGAAAATGAGCATCATGATGAAGAAAATATGCATCATGAAGAAAAAAATGTGTATCATGGTGAAGAAAATATGCATCATGTTAAAAAAAATGCATCATGATGAAGAAAATGAGCATCAAGATGAAGGAAAAGAGCATCATGATGAAGAAAATATGCATCATGATGAAGGAAATGAGCATCATGATAAAGGAAATGAACATCATGATGAAGAAAATGAGCATCATGATGAAGAAAATGAGCATCATGATGAAGAAAATTTGCATTATGATGAAGAAAATGTGCATCATGATGAAGAACATGAGCATCATGATGAAGAAAATAAACATCATAATGAAGAAAATATGCATCATGAAGAAGAAAATGAGCATCATGATGAAGGAAATGAGCATCATCATGAAGAAAATGAGTTTCATGATGAAGAAAATGAGCACTATGATGAAGAAAATATGCATCATAATGAAGAAAATATACATCATGATGAAGAAAATGAATATCATGATGAAGAAAATATGCATCATGATGAAGAAAATAATCATCATGATGAACGAAATAAGCATCATAATGAAGAAAATGAGAAGCATGATGAAGAAAATATGTATCATGATGAAGAAAATGAGCATCACAGTGAAGGAAATGAACATCATGATGAAGGAAATGAGCATCATGATGAAGAAAATATGCAACATGATAAAGAAAATATGCATCATTATGAAGAAAACGAGCATTATGATGAAGAAAATGGGCATCATGATGAAGAAAATGAGCATCATGATGAAATAAATATGCATCATGATGAAGGAAATGAGCATCAAGATGATGGAAATGAGCATCACGATGAAGAAAATAAATGTCATGATGAAGAAAATATGCATCATGATGAAGAAAATGAGCATCAAGATGATGGAAATGAGCATCACGATGAAGAAAATAAATGTCATGATGAAGAAAATATGCATCATGATGAAGAAAATGAGCATCATGATGAAGAAAATGAGCATCATGATGAAGGAAATGAACATCATGATGAAGGATATGGCCATCTTCATAAAGAAAATGAGCTTCATGATGAAGAAAATATGTGTCATAATGAAGAAAATATGCATCATGATGAAGAAAATGAGTATCATGATGAAGAAAATATGCATCATGATGAAGAAAATGAGCATCATGATGAAGAAAATATGCATCATGATTAAGAAAATATGCATCATGATGAAGGAAATGAGCATCATGATGAAGAAAATGAGAATCATGATGAAAAATATACGCATCATGATGAAGAAAATATGCATCATGTTGAAGAAAACGAGCATCATGATGAAGAAAACGAGCATCATGATGTAGAAAATGATAATCAGAATGAAGAAAATATGCATCATGACGAAGAAAATGAGCATCACGATGAAGAAAATGAGCGTCATGATTAAGGAAATGAGCATCATGATGAAGGAAATGAGCATCATGATGAAGAAAATATACATCATGATGAAGAAAATTAGCATCTTGATAAAGGAAATGAGCATCATGATGAAGGATATGACCATCATCATTAAGAAAATGAGCTTAATGATAAAGAAAATATGCGTCATAATGAAGAAAATTAGCATAATGACGAAGAAAATGAGCATCATGATGAAGGAATAAGCATCATGATGAAGAAAATGAGCATCATGATGAAGAAAATGAGCATCATGACGAAGGAAATGAGCATTGTAATGAAAAAAATATTTATCATGATGAAGGAATTGAGCATCATTATGAGGAAATGGCATCATGATGAAGGAAATGAGCATCATGATGAAGAAACAAGCTTCATGATGAAGAAATTGAGTATCATGATGAAGAAAATGAGAATCATGATGAAAAATATACGCATCATGATGAAGAAAATATGCATCATGTTGAAGAAAACGAGCATCATGATGAAGAAAACGAGCATCATGATGTAGAAAATGATAATCAGAATGAAGAAAATATGCATCATGACGAAGAAAATGAGCATCACGATGAAGAAAATGAGTGTCATGATTAAGGAAATGAGCATCATGATGAAGGAAATGAGCATCATGATGAAGAAAATATACATCATGATGAAGAAAATTAGCATCTTGATAAAGGAAATGAGCATCATGATGAAGGATATGACCATCATCATTAAGAAAATGAACTTAATGATAAAGAAAATATGCGTCATAATGAAGAAAATTAGCATAATGACGAAGAAAATGAGCATCATGATGAAGGAATAAGCATCATGATGAAGAAAATGAGCATCATGATGAAGAAAATGAGCATCATGACGAAGGAAATGAGCATTGTAATGAAAAAAATATTTATCATGATGAAGGAATTGAGCATCATTATGAGGAAATGGCATCATGATGAAGGAAATGAGCATCATGATGAAGAAACAAGCTTCATGATGAAGAAATTGAGTATCATGATGAAGAAAATGAGCATCATGATGAAGAAAATATGCATCATGAAGAAAAAAATGTGTATCATGGTGAAGAAAATATGCATCATGTTAAAAAAAATGCATCATGATGAAGAAAATGAGCATCAAGATGAAGGAAAAGAGCATCATGATGAAGAAAATATGCATCATGATGAAGGAAATGAGCATCATGATAAAGGAAATGAACATCATGATGAAGAAAATGAGCATCATGATGAAGAAAATGAGCATCATGATGAAGAAAATTTGCATTATGATGAAGAAAATGTGCATCATGATGAAGAACATAAGCATCATGATGAAGAAAATAAACATCATAATGAAGAAAATATGCATCATGAAGAAGAAAATGAGCATCATGATGAAGGAAATGAGCATCATCATGAAGAAAATGAGTTTCATGATGAAGAAAATGAGCACTATGATGAAGAAAATATGCATAATAATGAAGAAAATATACATCATGATGAAGAAAATGAATATCATGATGAAGAAAATATGCATCATGATGAAGAAAATGATCATCAAGATGTAGAAAATATGCATCATGATGAAGAAAATAATCATCATGATGAACGAAATAAGCATCATAATGAAGAAAATGAGAAGCATGATGAAGAAAATATGCATCATGATGAAGAAAATGAGCATCACGGTGAAGGAAATGAACATCATGATGAAGGAAATGAGCATCATGATGAAGAAAATATGCAACATGATAAAGAAAATATGCATCATTATGAAGAAAACGAGCATTATGATGAAGAAAATGGGCATCATGATGAAGAAAATGAGCATCATGATGAAATAAATATGCATCATGATGAAGGAAATGAGCATCAAGATGATGGAAATGAGCATCACGATGAAGAAAATAAATGTCATGATGAAGAAAATATGCATCATTATGAAGAAAATGAGCATCAAGATGATGGAAATGAGCATCACGATGAAGAAAATAAATGTCATGATGAAGAAAATATGCATCATGATGAAGAAAATGAGCATCATGATGAAGGAAATGAACATCATGATGAAGGATATGGCCATCTTCATAAAGAAAATGAGCTTCATGATGAAGAAAATATGTGTCATAATGAAGAAAATATGCATCATGATGAAGAAAATGAGTATCATGATGAAGAAAATATGCATCATGATGAAGAAAATGAGCATCATGATGAAGAAAATATGCATCATGATTAAGAAAATATGCATCATGATGAAGGAAATGAGCATCATGATGAAGAAAATGAGAATCATGATGAAAAATATACGCATCATGATGAAAAAAATATGCATCATGTTGAAGAAAACGAGCATCATGATGAAGAAAACGAGCATCATGATGTAGAAAATGATAATCAGAATGAAGAAAATATGCATCATGACGAAGAAAATGAGCATCACGATGAAGAAAATGAGCGTCATGATTAAGGAAATGAGCATCATGATGAAGGAAATGAGCATCATGATGAAGAAAATATACATCATGATGAAGAAAATTAGCATCTTGATAAAGGAAATGAGCATCATGATGAAGGATATGACCATCATCATTAAGAAAATGAGCTTAATGATAAAGAAAATATGCGTCATAATGAAGAAAATTAGCATAATGACGAAGAAAATGAGCATCATGATGAAGGAATAAGCATCATGATGAAGAAAATGAGCATCATGATGAAGAAAATGAGCATCATGACGAAGGAAATGAGCATTGTAATGAAAAAAATATTTATCATGATGAAGGAATTGAGCATCATTATGAGGAAATGGCATCATGATGAAGGAAATGAGCATCATGATGAAGAAACAAGTTTCATGATGAAGAAATTGAGTATCATGATGAAGAAAATGAGCATCATGATGAAGAAAATATGCATCATGAAGAAAAAAATGTGTATCATGGTGAAGAAAATATGCATCATGTTAAAAAAAATGCATCATGATGAAGAAAATGAGCATCATGATGAAGGAAAAGAGCATCATGATGAAGAAAATATGCATCATGATGAAGGAAATGAGCATCATGATAAAGGAAATGAACATCATGATGAAGAAAATGAGCATCATGATGAAGAAAATATGCATTATGATGAAGAAAATGTGCATCATGATGAAGAACATGAACATCATGATGAAGAAAATAAACATCATAATGAAGAAAATATGCATCATGAAGAAGAAAATGAGCATCATGATGAAGGAAATGAGCATCATCATGAAGAAAATGAGTTTCATGATGAAGAAAATGAATATCATGATGAAGAAAATATGCATCATGATGAAGAAAATGATCATCAAGATGTAGAAAATATGCATCATGATGAAGAAAATAATCATCATGATGAACGAAATGAGCATCATAATGAAGAAAATGAGAAGCATGATGAAGAAAATATGCATCATGATTAAGAAAATGAGCATCACGGTGAAGGAAATGAACATCATGATGAAGGAAATGAGCATCATGATGAAGAAAATATGCAACATGATAAAGAAAATATGCATCATTATGAAGAAAATAAGCATTATGATGAATAAAATGGGCATCATGATGAAGAAAATATGTATCATGATGAAATAAATATGCATCATGATGAAGGAAATGAGCATCAAGATGATGGAAATGAGCATCACGATGAAGAAAATAAATGTCATGATGAAGAAAATATGCATCATGATGAAGAAAATGAGCATCATGATGAAGGAAATGAACATCATGATGAAGGATATGGCCATCTTCATAAAGAAAATGAGCTTCATGATGAAGAAAATATGTGTCATAATAAAGAAAATATGCATCATGATGAAGAAAATGAGTATCATGATGAAGAAAATATGCATCATGATGAAGAAAATGAGCATCATGATGAAGAAAATATGCATCATGATTAAGAAAATATGCATCATGATGAAGGAAATGAGCATCATGATGAAGAAAATGAGAATCATGATGAAAAATATAGGCATCATGATGAAGAAAATATGCATCATGTTGAAGAAAATGAGCATCATGATGAAGAAAACGAGCATCATGATGAAGAAAATGATAATCAGAATGAAGAAAATATGCATCATGACGAAGAAAATGAGCATCACGATGAAGAAAATATGCATCATGATGAAGAAAATGAGCGTCATGATTAAGGAAATGAGCATCATGATGAAGGAAATGAGCATCATGATGAAGAAAATATGCATCATGATGAAGGAAATGAGCATCAAGATGAAGGAACTGAGCATCATGATGAAGAAAATGAGCATCACAATGAAGAAAATGAGCATCATGATGAAGAAAATGAGCATCATGATGAAGAAAATGTGTTTCATGATGAAGAACATGAGCATCATGTTGAGGAAAATGAACAACATGTAGAAGAAAATTTGCATCATGATGAAGAAAATTAGCATCATGATGAAGGAAATGAGCATCATGGTGAAGGATATGACCATCATCATTAAGAAAATGAGCTTAATGATAAAGAAAATATGCGTCATAATGAAGAAAATATGCATAATGATAAAGAAAATGAGCATCATGATGAAGAAAATGAGCATCATGACGAAGGAAATGAGCATAATGATGAAAGAATGAGCATCATGATGAAGAAAATGAGCATCATAATGAAGAAAATGAGCATCATGACGAAGGAAATGAGCATCGTGATGGAAAAAATATTTATCATGATGAAGGAATTGAGCATCATTATGAGGAAATGAGCATCATGATGAAGCAAATGAGCATCACGATGAAGAAACAAGATTCATGATGAAGAAATTGAGTATCATGATGAAGAAAATGAGCATCATGATGAAGAAAATATACATCATGAAGAAAAAAATGTGTATCATGGTGTAGAAAATATGCATCATGTTAAAAAAATGCATCATGATGAAGAAAATGAGCATCATGATGAAGAAAAAGAGCATCATGATGAAGAAAATATGCATCATGATGAAGGAAATGAGCATCATTATAAAGGAAATGAACATCATGATGAAGAAAATAAGCATCATGATGAAGAAAACGAGCATCATGATGAAGAAAATATGCATTATGATGAAGAAAATGTGCATCATGATGAAGAACATGAGCATCATGATGAAGAAAATAAACATCATAATGAAGAAAATATGCATCATGAAGTAGAAAATGAGCATCATGATGAAGGAAATGAGCATCATCTTGATGAAAATGAGTTTCATGATGAAGAAAATGAGCACTATGATGAAGAAAATATGCATCATAATGAAGAAAATATACATCATGATGAAGAAAATGAAAATCATGATGAAGAAAATATGCATCATGATGAAGAAAATGATCATCAAGATATAGAAAATATGCATCATGATGAAGAAAATAATCATCATGATGAAGGAAATGAGCATCATAATGAAGAAAATGAGAAGCATGATGAAGAAAATATGCATCATGATGAAGAAAATGAGCATCACGGTGAAGGAAATGAACATCATGATGAAGAAAATATGTATCATGATGAAGAAAATAAGCATCATGATGAAGAAAATGAGCATCATGATGAAGAAAATGTGCATCATGATGAAGGAAATATGCATCATGAAGAAGAAAATGAGCATCATGATGAAGAAAATGAGCATCATAATGAAGGAAAAGTGTATCATGATGAAGAAAATATGCATCACGATGAAGAAAATATGCATCATGATGAAGAAAATGAGCATCATTATGAATAAAATATGTGTCATGATGAAGGAACTGATCATCATGATGAGGAAATGCGCATCATGATGAAGAAAATATGCATCATGATAAAGAAAATGAGCATCATGATGAAAAAAATGAGCATCATGACGATGGAAATGAGCATCATGATGAAGAAAATATTTATCATTATGAAGAAAATAAGCATCATGATGATGAAATGAGCATCATGATGAAGGAAATGAGCATCATGATGAAGAAATTGAGCATCATGATGAAGAAAATGAGCATCATGATGAAGAAAATATGCATATTGATGAAGAAAATGTGCGTAATGATGAAGGAAATGACCATCATGATAAAGAAAATGAGCATCATGATGAAGAAAATGGGCATCATGATAAAGAAAATGCGCATCATGATGAAGAACATGAGTATTATGATGAAGAAAATAAATGTCATGATGAAGAAAATATGCATCATGATGAAGAAAATGAGCATCATGATGAAGGAAATTAACATCATGATGAAGGATATGACCATCTTCATGAAGAAAATGAGCTTCATGATGAAGAAAATATGCGTCATAATGAAGAAAATATGCATCATGATGAAGAAAATGAGTATCATGACGAAGAAAATATGCATCATGATGAAGAAAATGAGCATCATGATGAAGAAAATGAGCATCAAGATGAAGAAAATATGCATCATGATTAAGAAAATATGCATCATGATGAAGGAAATGAGCATCATGATGAAGAAAATGAGAATCATGATGAAAAATACATGCATCATAGTGAATAAAATATGCATCATGTTGAAGAAAATGAGCATCATGATGAAGAAAACGAACATCATGATGAAGAAAATGATAATCAGAATGAAGAAAATATGCATCATGATGAAGAAAATGAGCATCATGAAGAAGAAAATATGCATCATGATTAAGAAAATATGCATCATGATGAAGGAAATGAGCATCATGATGAAGAAAATGAGAATCATGATGAAAAATATATGCATCATGAAGAAGAAAATATGCATCATGTTTAAGAAAATGAGCATCATGATGAAGAAAATGTGCACCATGATGAAGAACATGAGCATCATGATGAAGAAAATGAGCATCACGATGAAAAAAATATGCATCATGATGAAGAAAATAAGCATCATGATAAAGAAAATGAGCATCATTATGAAGGAAATGAGCATCATGACTGAGAAAATATGCATCATGATTAAGAAAATATGCATCATGACAAAGAAAATGAGCATTATGATGAAGGAAATCAACATCATGATGAAAAAAATCATCATCATGATGAAGAAAATCAGCATCATGATGAAGAAAATGAGCATCATGGTGAAGAAAATGAGCATCACGTTGAAGAAAATGTGAATCATGATGAATAAAATAGGCATCATGATGAAAAAAATGAGCATCGTGATGAATAAAATAGGCATCATGATGAAGAAAACGAACATCAGGATGAACAAAATGAGTATCATGATGAAGAAAATGAGCATCATGATATACGAAATGAGCATCATGATAAAGTAAATAAGCATCATGATGTAGGAAATGAGCATCATGATGAAGAAAATGAGCATCATAATGAAGAAAATGAACATCATGAAGAAGAAAATATGCATCATGAAAAAGAAAATGTACATCATGATGAAGAACATGAGCATAATGATGAAGAAAATGAGCATCATAATGAAGAAAATGAGCATCATGACGAAGGAAATGAGCATCGTGATGAAAAAAATATTTATCATGATGAAGGAATTGAGCATCATATGAGGAAATGAGCATCATGATGAAGCAAATGAGCATCACGATGAAGAAACAAGATTCATGATGAAGATTTTGAGTATCATGATGAAGAAAATGAGCATCATGATGAAGAAAATATGCATCATGAAGAAAAAAATGTGTATCATGGTGTAGAAAATATGCATCATGTTAAAAATATGCATCATGATGAAGAAAATGAGCATCATGATGAAGAAAAAGAGCATCATGATGAAGAAATATGCATCATGATGAAGGAAATGAGCATCATGATAAAGGAAATGAACATCATGATGAAGAAAATAAGCATCATGATGAAGAAAACGAGCATCATGATGAAGAAAATATGCATTATGATGAAGAAAATGTGCATCATGATGAAGAACATGAGCATCATGATGAAGAAAATAAACATCATAATGAAGAAAATATGCATCATGAAGTAGAAAATGAGCATCATGATGAAGGAAATGAGCATCATCATGATGAAAATGACTTTCATGATGAAGAAAATGAGCACTATGATGAAGAAAATATGCATCATAATGAAGAAAATATACATCATGATGAAGAAAATGAAAATCATGATGAAGAAAATATGCATCATGATGAAGAAAATGATCATCAAGATATAGAAAATATGCATCATGATGAAGAAAATAATCATCATGATGATGGAAATGAGCATCATAATGAAGAAAATGAGAAGCATGATGAAGAAAATATGCATCATGATGAAGAAAATGAGCATCACGGTGAAGGAAATGAACATCATGATGAAGAAAATATGTATCATGATGAAGAAAATAAGCATCATGATGAAGAAAATGAGCATAATGATGAAAAAAATGTGCATCATGATGAAGGAAATATGCATCATGAAGAAGAAAATGAGCATCATGATGAAGAAAATGAGCATTATAATGAAGGAAAAGTGTATCATGATGAAGAAAATATGCATCACGATGAAGAAAATATGCATCATGATGAAGAAAATGAGCATCATTATGAAGAAAATATGTGTCATGATGAAGGAAATGATCATCATGATGAGGAAATGCGCATCATGATGAAGAAAATATGCATTATGATAAAGAAAATGAGCATCATGATAAAAAAAATGAGCATCATGACGATGGAAATGAGCATCATGATGAAGAAAATATTTATCATTATGAAGAAAATAAGCATCATGATGATGAAATGATCATCATGATGAAGGAAATGAGCATCATGATGAAGAAATTGAGCATCATGATGAAGAAAATGAGCATCATGATGAAGAAAATATGCATATTGATGAAGAAAATGTGCGTCATGATGAAGGAAATGACCATCATGATAAAGAAAATGAGCATCATGATGAAGAAAATGGGCATCATGATAAAAAAAATGCGTATCATGATGAAGAACATGAGCATCATGATGAAGAAAATAAATGTCATGATGAAGAAAATATGCATCATGATGAAGAAAATGAGCATCATGATGAAGGAAATTAACATCATGATGAAGGATATGACCATCTTCATGAAGAAAATGAGCTTCATGATGAAGAAAATATGCGTCATAATGAAGAAAATATGCATCATGATGAAGAAAATGAGTATCATGATGAAGAAAATATGCATCATGATGAAGAAAATGAGCATCATGATGAAGAAAATGAGCATCAAGATGAAGAAAATATGCATCATGATTAAGAAAATATGCATCATGATGAAGGAAATGAGCATCATGATGAAGAAAATGAGAATCATGATGAAAAATACATGCATCATGATGAATAAAATATGCATCATGTTGAAGAAAATGAGCATCATGATGAAGAAAACGAGCATCATGATGAAGAAAATGATAATCAGAATGAAGAAAATATGCATCATGATGAAGAAAATGAGCATCATGAAGAAGAAAATATGCATCATGATTAAGAAAATATGCATCATGATGAAGGAAATGAGCATCATGATGAAGAAAATGAGAATCATGATGAAAAATATATGCATCATGATGAAGAAAATATGCATCATGTTGAAGAAAATGAGCATCATGATGAAGAAAATGTGCATCATGATGAAGAACATGAGCATCATGATGAAGAAAATGAGCATCACGATGAAAAAAATATGCATCATGATGAAGAAAATAAGCATCATGATAAAGAAAATGAGCATCATTATGAAGGAAATGAGCATCATGACTGAGAAAATATGCATCATGATTAATAAAATATGCATCATGACAAAGAAAATGAGCATTATGATGAAGGAAATCAACATCATGATGAAAAAAATCATCATCATGATGAAGAAAATGAGCATCATGATGAAGAAAATGAGCATCATGGTGAAGAAAATGAGCATCACGTTGAAGAAAATGTGAATCATGATGAATAAAATAAGCATCATTATGAAAAAAACGAGCATCATGATGAATAAAATAGGCATCATGTTGAAGAAAACGAACATCAGGATGAACAAAATGAGTATCATGATGAAGAAAATGAGCATCATGATATACGAAATGAGCATCATGATACAGTAAATAAGCATCATGATGTAGGAAATGAGCATCATGATGAAGAAAATGAGCATCATAATGAAGAAAATGAACATCATGAAGAAGAAAATATGCATCATGACAAAGAAAATGTACATCATGATGAAGAACATGATCATCATGATGAAGAAAATATGCATCATGATGAATAAAATAAGCATCTTGACGAAGAAAATGAGCATCATTATGAAGTAAATGAGCATCATGATTAAGAAAATATGCATCATGATTAAGAAAATATTCATCATGATAAAGGAAATGAGCATCATGATGAAGGAAATCAACATCATGATGCTGAAATTGAGCATCATGGTGAAGAAAATGAGCATCATGGTGAAGAAAATATGAATCATGATGAAAAAAATGAGCATCATGATGAAGAAAATGTGCATCATGATGAAGAAAATGAGCATCATGATGAAGAAAATGAGAATCAGGATGAAGAAAATATGCATCATGATGAAGAAAATGAGCATCATGATGAAGAAAATATGCATCATGATGAAGAAAATGAGCATCATGAAGAAGAAAATATGCATCATGATTAAGAAAATATGCATCATGATGAAGGAAATGAGCATCATGATGAAGAAAATGAGAATCATGATGAAAAATATATGCATCATGATGAAGAAAATATGCATCATGTTGAAGAAAATGAGCATCATGATGAAGAAAATGTGCATCATGATGAAGAACATGAGCATCATGATGAAGAAAATGAGCATCACGATGAAAAAAATATGCATCATGATGAAGAAAATAAGCATCATGATAAAGAAAATGAGCATCATTATGAAGGAAATGAGCATCATGACTGAGAAAATATGCATCATGATTAATAAAATATGCATCATGACAAAGAAAATGAGCATTATGATGAAGGAAATCAACATCATGATGAAAAAAATCATCATCATGATGAAGAAAATCAGCATCATGATGAAGAAAATGAGCATCATGGTGAAGAAAATGAGCATCACGTTGAAGAAAATGTGAATCATGATGAATAAAATAAGCATCATTATGAAAAAAACGAGCATCATGATGAATAAAATAGGCATCATGTTGAAGAAAACGAACATCAGGATGAACAAAATGAGTATCATGATGAAGAAAATGAGCATCATGATATACGAAATGAGCATCATGATACAGTAAATAAGCATCATGATGTAGGAAATGAGCATCATGATGAAGAAAATGAGCATCATAATGAAGAAAATGAACATCATGAAGAAGAAAATATGCATCATGACAAAGAAAATGTACATCATGATGAAGAACATGATCATCATGATGAAGAAAATATGCATCATGATGAATAAAATAAGCATCTTGACGAAGAAAATGAGCATCATTATGAAGTAAATGAGCATCATGATTAAGAAAATATGCATCATGATTAAGAAAATATTCATCATGATAAAGGAAATGAGCATCATGATGAAGGAAATCAACATCATGATGCTGAAATTGAGCATCATGGTGAAGAAAATGAGCATCATGGTGAAGAAAATATGAATCATGATGAAAAAAATGAGCATCATGATGAAGAAAATGTGCATCATGATGAAGAAAATGAGCATCATGATGAAGAAAATGAGAATCAGGATGAAGAAAATATGCATCATGATGAAGAAAATGAGCATCATGATGAAGAAAATATGCATCATGATGAAGAAAATGAGCATCATGATGAAGAAAATAATCATCATGATGAAGAAAATGAGCATCATGATGAAGAAAATGAGAATCATGATGAAAAACTTCAACATGATGCATCTTGATGAAGAAAAGAGTATCAGGATGAAGAAAATGATAATCATGATGAAGAAAATATGCATCTTGATGAAGAAAAGGAGCATCATGATGAAAAAAAATATGCACCATGATGAAGAAAATGAGAATCAAGATGATGAAAATATGCATCATGATGAAGAAAATGAGCATTATGATGAAGAAAATATGCATCATAATATAGAAAATGAGCGTCATGATGAAAGAAATAAACATCATGATGAAAGAAATGAGCATCATGATAAAGAAAATATGCATCATGATGAAGAAAATGTGCATCATGATGAAGAATATGAGCATCATGATGAAGAAAATGAGCATCATGATGAAAAAAATATGTATCATGATTAAGAAAATAAGCATCATGATGAAGAAAATGAGCATCATTATGAAAGAAATGAGCATCATGACTGAGAAAATATGCATCATGATTAAGAAAATATGCATCATGACAAAGAAAATGAGCATCATGATGAAAGAAATCAACATCATGATGAAAAAAATCGTCATCATGATGAAGTAAATCAGCATCATGATGAAGAAAATGAGCATCATGATGAAGAAAATGAGCATCACGGTGAAGAAAATGTGAATCATGATGAAAAAAATGAGCATCATGATATATAAAATAGGCATCATGATGAAGAAAACGAGCATCAAGATGAACAAAATGAGTATCATGATGAAGAAAATGAGCATCATGATATACAAAATGAGCATCATGATGAAGAAAATGAGCATCATTATGAAGGAAATGAACATTATAATAAAGAAAATGAGCATCATGATGAAGAAAATATGCATCATGATAAAGAAAACGTACATCATGATGAAGAACATGAGCATCATGATGAACAAAATGAGCATCATGAAGAAGAAAATAAGCATCATGATGAAGAAAATGAGCATCATTATGAAGAAAATGACCATCATGATTAAGAAAATATTCCTCATGATTATAAAATATGCATCATGATGAAGAAAATGAGCATCACGATGAAGGAAATCAGCATCATGATGAAGAAAATCAGCATCATGATGAAGAATATCAGCATCATGGTGAAGAAAATGAGCATCATGATGAAGAAAATATGCATCATGATAAAGAAAATATGCATCATGGTGAATAAAATGAGCATTATGATGAAGAAATTGGGCATCATGATGAAGAAAACATGCATCATGATGAAGAAAATATGCATCATGATGAAGGAAATGAACATCAAGATGATGAAAAAGAGCATCACGATGAAGAAAATGAGCATCACTATAATATCCTAGCTCAACTAGATTTATTTTAGAAAGCCCAAAACTTATTTATTTATTTTTATAGCCCAAAAGGCCAGCCCCAACTTTGCCCAACTAGATTTATTTTAGAAAGCCCAAAAACCTATTTATTTATTTTTATAGCCCAAAAGACCAGCCCAATTAAGCCCAACTAGATTTTTTTTAGAAAGCCCAAACTTATTTATTTATTTATTTTGTGGCCCAAAGTTTTAGCCCACTTAAATGCCTGATATATAATTATAAAGGCTAAAGTTAAAAAAAAAAGAGAGAAGAACGGGAGAAGAAAAGCAAAAGAGGGGAAAGAAGAGAGTGAAGAGGAGAAACCCTTGTTGATCAAATTCTCCCTTACAACCCTCATCCTAGGTGGTTTTTAAGTTGTTTTGAGGTAGGTGGTGTGTGAATTAAGCTTCCTTCTTCCATGATTTTGTAATTTTGTGGGGTTTTTCTTTTTGGTATGTGGGTAATTTGCAGACTGTTCGAACTGATTTTGACATAGCTATTGCCATCGAAACTTTGCAAACTTAATTTCTGTACGTAGCTGAACTCGTTAGCTTTCCGTAGCCACTTGAAACGCCTCAATCCGATTGTTCTACAATTAGTTATGATTTTTCTCGTAAACTGCCGCTAGCTGGAAAATTTCAGAATTTTTATGTCGAATTCAAACTTATTTTTTTATCGTTTCGTTTAGTTAATGTATTGAAACGGTTATATGGGATTGGGAACTGATGTTAAGGAGTTACATGCCATTTTTATTTAATATCGACTCGTTCGAACTCGATTAGGATTTGTTTTTAGCAATGAAAGGGATGTTAACGCTAATAGTTAGTTATATTTAATTTGTCATTAATTGCTCATCTCTTTTCTAGGTAAAGAACCATCGACGAAGGGCAAGGGACCGACTTCAGATTCCGGAGAGAGTTAATCACTTCCTTGTGAGTTGATAATTCGGGAACGCCTTCTCTTGTGGGAAGTGTGGACCCTCGATAAATGTGCATTTATTTTAGTTTTAGTTAATTGATAAGAAAATTATTTGGTATTATGTTATGTGGTAAAGAGCCTGATTGGCTCGATTGCTCTGGTTAGAGTCATGTTAGCCATTTTATGAGTATTATTGATTTCTGGTTATTCTTGTGTGCCAATTAAGACTCTAGCTTAAGTCGTTATTCATCTTATGATGCACATGCATATGTATGCTTGGTACCAAGGTTAAGTAGCCCGAATTGGTCACGGTTCGGGTGAGTTGGAGCGACATTGATTAAGTAGCCCGAATTGTCGCGGTTCGGGTGAGTTAGAGTGACAACCAAGTTGCCCGTGATTGGCAAACCTGGGTGAGTTAGATCTAACGGGGCACCTGTCCATTTGCCAAATACTGATACTCTGGAGGGTGATCGTTAGATGGATCAGTCTATTATAGGCTCAGTCAACGTCACCGGTGTGGGACATGCATGTCATATATGTTTATATGTTTGATCATTTCAAGTATTCACGTCGATATTGAATTGTGAACTTTAGCACTTGGCGTGTTGAGAAAGAATATTAATATGCATTTTATCTAGAGTAACGGTGACGGGCTTGGACTGTCTCTCGACGGAGAGCTCAGTTCGAGGAGGATATTGACTACCCACGCGTCTTTTATGTGATAACATGTTGTTTGAACTAATTGTGTTATTCGTAATGTGCACTAAGTTTTATATTTTCATTAATATGTATACTGAGTGAGAAATAGTTATTGTGGGACGAAATGTGGGATTTTATGTTATGAACCGCGAGTGGAATACATGCTTCGTATAAGGGTCGGGGTGACCGGCTTATCACCTCACTGAGCTAGTGGTTTTGCTCACCCCCATCATTCTTTCCTTTTCAGGTTGTTGATATCGTTTTGGTTGGAGGTTTTCCTATCGTTTGCTCGTCATCCAATCCGTGTTTTGGGTACTTTCTCTTTTATGTAAATTGACGGATTCATTGGCGAGATTGTATAGTTTATATTTGGTGACCCCCTTGATGTTCTTTTTGTACCTTCACGATGTTATATCATTCATGTATATTTTCTTTAAACTAAGTTACACCGTTGTATTTTGTACTTTTGTAAATCCTTGTTGATACTTTTTGAGATGATGTCCTCGGGTTGCGGGTTGTACCCGTTGTTATCAGTTGTTCAGCTCTACAGGTACTTGATAGCAAGCCTTACGTTTTCTATAAACTTTGTGGAGTGGAGTGCACCCATTCTGCGAAATTTATGGTTAACATGGCGGTTGTCGCGTTCTGTCTAGGGTCGTGGCGTAACAACTTTCTTGGTATCAGAGCTGGTTTTATGATTCTCATTCTTTTTGTGTCAAGCCAATGAGTCCAACTTTGTTTCTATGTCATCCTAAGGTATCGTATTGCCTTGACTTTGACCTTGCATTTTCTTTCCTTTCTTCCTTTCAGTCATTATGGCACCTCCAGTTCGTCGTCGAGGTCGAGGACACGCTCCTCGTGATCCTCCGAGTCCACTACGATTAAAAAATATGCATCATGATGAAGAAAATGAGCATCATGATGAAGAAAATGAGCTTCATAACGAGGAAAATGAGCATTATGATGTAAGAAATGAGCATCACGATGAAGAAAATATGCATTACGATGAAGAAAATATGCATCATGATGAAGAAAATGATAATCATTATGAAGAAAATGAGCATAATGATGAAGAAAATGAGCACCATGAAAAAGGAAAAGAGCATCATGAAGAAAAAAATATTCATCACGATGAAGAAAATATGCATCATGATGAAGAAAATGAGCATCATTATGAAGAAAATATGTATCATGATGAAGGAAATGAGCAGCGTGATGAGGAAACGGGCATCATGATGAAGAAAATATGCATCATGATAAAGAAAATGAGCATCATGATGTAGAAAATGAGCATCATGACGATGGAAATGATCATCATGATGAAGAAAATATGCTTCAGGATGAAGAAATTGAGCATCATGATGAAGAAAATGAGCATCATGATGAAGAAAATATGCATCATGATGAATAAAATGTGCATCTTGATGAAGAAAATATGCATCATGTTTAAAAAAAATGCATCATGATGAAGAAAATGAGCATCATGATGAAGAAAATGAACATCATGTTGAAGAAAATGTGTTTCATGATGAAGAACATGAGCATCATGATGAGGAAAATGAACAACATGATGAAGAAAATTAGGATCATGATAAAAGGAAATGAGCATCATGATGAAGGATATGACCATCATCATTAAGAAAATGAGCTTAATGATAAAGAAAATATGCGTCATAATGAAGAAAATGAGCATAATGACGAAGAAAATGAGCATCATGATGAAGGAATGAGCATCATTGATGAAGAAAATGAGCATCATCATGAAGAAAATGAGCATCATGACTAAGGAAATGAGCATTGTAATGAAAAAAATATTTATCACGATGAAGGAATTGAGCATCATTATGAGGAAATGGGCATCATGATGAAGGAAATGAACATCATGATGAAGAAACAAGCTTCATGATTAAGAAATTGAGTATCATGATGAAGAAAATGAGCATCATGATGAAGAAAATATGCATCATGAAGAAAAAAATGTGTATCATGGTGAAGAAAATATGCATCATGTTAAAAAAATGCATCATGATGAAGAAAATGAGCATCATGATGAAGAAAATGATAATTAGAATGAAGAAAATATGCATCATGACAAAGAAAATGAGCATCACGATGAAGAAAATGAGCATCACGATGAAGAAAATATCCATCATGATGAAGAAAATGAGCGTCATGATTAAGGAAATGAGCATCATGATGAAGGAAATGAGCATCATGATGAAGAAAATAAGCATCATGATGAAGGAAATGAGCATCAAGATGAAGGAAATGAGCATCACGATGAAGAAAATGAGCATCACAATGAAGAAAATGAGCATCATGATGAATAAAATGAGCATCATGATGAAGAAAATGTGTTTCATGATGAAGAACATGAGCATCATGATGAGGAAAATGAACAACATGAAGAAGAAAATTGCATCATGATGAAGAAAATTAGCATCATGATGAAGGAAATGAGCATCATGATGAAGGATATGACCATCATCATTAAGAAAATGAGCTTAATGATAAAGAAAATATGCGTCATAATGAAGAAAACATGCATAATGATAAAGAAAATGAGCATCAGGATAAAGAAAATGAGCATCATGACGAAGGAAATGAGCATCATGATGAAAGAATGAGCATCATAATGAAGAAAATGAGCATCATAATGAAGAAAATGAGCATCATAATGAAGGAAATGAGCATCGTGATGAAAAAATATTTATCATGATAAAGGAATTGAGCATCATTATGAGGAAATGAGCATCATGATGAAGGAAATGAGCATCATGATGAAGAAACAAGATTCATGATGAAGAAATTGAGTATCATGATGAAGAAAATGAGCATCATGATGAAGAAAATATGCATCATGAAGAAAAAATGTGTATCATGGTGTAGAAAATATGCATCAAGTTAAAAAATGCATCATGATGAAGAAAATGAGCATCATGATGAAGAAAAAGAGCATCATGATGAAGAAAATATGCATCATGATGAAGGAAATGAGCATCATGATAAAGGAAATGAACATCATGATGAAGAAAATGAGCATCATGATGAAGAAAACGAGCATCATGATGAAGAAAATATGCATTATGATGAAGAAAATGTGCATCAAGATGAAGAACATGAGCATCATGATGAAGAAAATAAACATCATAATGAAGAAAATATGCATCATGAAGAAGAAAATGAGCATCATGATGAAGGAAATGAGCGTCATCATGAAGAAAATGAGTTTCATGATGAAGAAAATGAGCACTATGATGAAGAAAATATGCATCATAATGAAGAAAATATACATAATGATGAAGAAAATGAAAATCATGATGAAGAAAATATGCATAATGATGAAGAAAATGATTATCAAGATGTAGAAAATATGCATCATGATGAAGAAAATAATCATCATGATGAAGGAAATGAGCATCATAATGAAGAAAATGAGAAGCATGATGAAGAAAATATGCATCATGATGAAGAAAATGAGCATCACGGTGAAGGAAATGAACATCATGATGAAGAAAATATGTATCATGATGAAGAAAATAAGCATCATGATGAAGAAAATGAGCATCATGATGAAGAAAATGAGCGTCATGATGAAGGAAATATGCATCATGAAGAAGTAAATGAGCATCATGATGAAGAAAATGAGCATCATGATGAAGGAAAAGTGTATCATGATGGAGAAAATATGCATCACGATGAAGAAAATATGCATCATGATGAAGAAAATGAGCTTCATTATGAAGAAAATATGTGTCATGATGAAGGAAATGATCATCATGATGAGGAAATGGGCATCATGATGAAGAAAATATGCATCATGATAAAGAAAATGAGCATCATGATGAAAAAAATGAGCATCATGACGAAGGAAATGAGCATCATGATGAAGAAAATATTTATCATCATGAAGAAAATAAGCATCATGATGATGAAATGAGCATCATGATGAAGGAAATGAGCATCATGATGAAGAAATTGAGCATCATGATGAAGAAAATGAGCATCATGATGAAGAAAATATGCATATTGATGTAGAAAATGTGCGTCATTATGACGGAAATGACCATCAAGATAAAGAAAATGAGCATCATGATGAAGAAAATGGGAATCATGATGAAGAAAATGCGCATCATGATGAAGAACATGAGCATCATGATAAAGAAAATAAATGTCATGATGAAGAAAATATGCATCATGATGAAGAAAATGAGCATCATGATGAAGGAAATGAACATCATGATGAAGGATATGACCATCTTCATGAAGAAAATGAGCTTCATGATGAAGAAAATATGCGTCATAATGAAGAAAATATGCACCATGATGAAGAAAATGAGTATCATGATGAAGAAAATATGCATCATGTTGAAGAAAATGAGCATCATGATGATGAAAATGAGCATCAAGATGAAGAAAATATGCATCATGATTAAGAAAATATGCATCGTGATGAAGGAAATGAGCATCATGATGAAGAAAATGAGAATCATGATGAAAAATATATGTATCATGATGAAGAAAATATGCATCATGTTGAAGAAAATGAGCATCATGATGAAGAAAACGAGCATCATGATGAAGAAAATGATAATCAGAATGAAGAAAATATGCATCATGACGAAGAAAATGAGCATCACGATGAAGAAAATATGCATCATGATGAAGAAAATGAGCGTCATGATTAAGGAAATGAGCATTATGATGAAGGAAATGAGCATCATGATGATAAAATATGCATCATGATGAAGGAAATGAGCATCAAGATGAAGGAAATGAGCATCACGATGAAGAAAATGAGTATCACAATGAAGAAAATGAGCACCATGATGAAGAAAATGAGCATTATGATGAACAAAATATGCATCATGATGAAGGAAATGATCATCAAGATAAAGAAAATGAGCATCATGATGAAGAAAATGGGCATCATGATGAAGAACATGAGCATCATGATGAAGAAAATGAATATCATGATGAATAAAATAAGCATCATGATGAAGAAAATGAGCATCATGATGAAGGAAATGAACATCATGATTAAGGATATGACCATCATAATGAAAAAAATGAGCTTCATGATGAAGAAAATATGCGTCATAATGAAGAAAATATGCATCATGATTAATAAAATGAGTATCATGATGAAGAAAATATGCATCATGATGAATATAATGAGCATCATGATGAAGAAAATGAGCATCATGATGAAGAAAATATGCATCATGATTAAGAAAATATGCATCATGATGAAGGAAATGAGCATCATGATGAAGAAAACGAGCATCATGATAAAGAAAATATGTATCATGATGAAGAAAATGTGCATCACGATGAAGAAAAAATATGCATCATGATGAAGAAAATGAGCGTCACGATGAAGGAAATGAGCATCATGATGAATGAAATGAGCATCATGATGAAGGAAATGAGCATCATGATGAAGAAAATAAGCATCATGATAAAGGAAATGAGCATCAAAATGAAGGAAATGAGCATCACGATGAAGGAAACGAGCATCACAATGAAGAAAATTAGCATCACGATGAAGAAAATATGCATCACGATGAAGGAAATATGCACCATATGAAGAAAAATAAGCATCATGATGAAGAAAATGAGCATTATAATGAAGAAAATATGCATCATGATAAAGGAAAATATGCATCATGATGAAGAAAATGAGCATCATGTTGAAGGAAATGAGCATCATGATGAGGAAATGAGCATCGTGATGAAGGAAATTAGCATCATGATGAAGAAAATGAGTATCATGATGCACGATGATGTAGGAAAAGAGTATCATAATGAAGAAAATATGCATCACAATTAAGAAAATATGCATCATGAGGAAGAAAATGAGCATCATGATGAAGAAAATGAGCATCATTATGAAGAAAATATGTATCATGATGAAGGAAATGAGCATCATGATGAGGAAATAGGCATCATGATGAAGAAAATATGCATCATGATAATGAAAATGAGCACCATGATGAAGGAAATGAGCATCATGACGAAGGAAATGAGAATCATGATGAGGAAATGAGCATCATGATTAAAGAAATGAGCATCCTGATGAAGAAAATATGGTTCATGATGAAGAAATTGAGCATCATGATGAAGAAAATGTGCATCATGATAAAGAAAATATGCATCATGATGAAGAAAATATGCATCATGATGAAGGAAATGAGAGTCCCGATTAAGGAAATGAACATCATGATGAAGGAAATGAGCATTATGATGAAGAAAATATGCATCATGATAAAGAAAATATGCATCATGATGAAGAAAATGAGCATTATGATGAAGAAAATGGGCATCATGATGAAGAAAATATGCATCATGATGAAGGAAATATGCATCATGATGAAGAAAATCATGATGAAGAAAATGAGCATCACAATAAAGAAAATATGCATCATTTTGAAGAAAATAATCATCATGATGAAGGAAATGAGCATCATTATGAAGAAAATGAGCATCATGATGAAGAAAATATGCATCATGATGAAGAAAATATGCATCATGTTGAAGAAAATGAGCATCATGATGAAGAAAAGCGCATCATAATGAAGAAAATGAGAATCATTATGAAGAAAATATGCATCATGATGAAGAAAATGAGCGTCATGACGAAGGAAATTAGAATCATGATGAAGAAAATGAGAATCATGATGAAGAAAATATGCATCATGATGAAGAAAATATGCATCATGATGAAGGAAATGAGCATCAAGATGATGGAAATGAGCATCACGATGACGAAAATGAGCATCACAATGATGAAAATTAGCATCACGCTGAAGAAAAATATGCATCACGATGAAGAAAATATACATCACGATGAAGGAATATACATCATGATGAAGAAAATGAGCATCATGATGAAGAAAATGAGCATCATGATGAAGAAAATATATATCACGATGAAGGAAATGAGCATCATGATTAGGAAATTAGCATCGTGATGAAGGAAATTAGCATCATGATGAATAAAATGAGCATCATGATGAAGAAAATGAGAACCATGATGAAGGAAACGAGCATAATGATGAAGAAAATATGCATCACGATGAAGAAAATATGCATCATGATGAAGAAAATCAGCATCATTATGAAGAAAATATGTATCATGATGAAGGAAATGAGCATCGTGATGAGGAAATGGGCATCATGCTGAAGAAAATATGCATACTGATAAAGAAAATGAGCATCATGACGTAGAAAATGAGCATCATGACGAAGGAAATTAGCATCATGATGAAGAAAATATGCTTCACGATGAAGAAATTGAGCATCATGTTGAAAAAATGAGCATCATGATGAAGAAAATATGCATCATGATGAAGAAAATGTGCATCATGATGAAGAAAATATGCATCATGTTTAAAAAAATATGCATCATGATGAAGAAAATGAGCATCATGATGAACAAAATATGCATCATGATGAAGGAAATGAGCATCATGATAAAGGAAATGAGCATCATTTTCAAGAAAATGAGCGTCATGATGAAGAAAATATGCATCATGATGAAGAACATGGGCATCTTAATAAAGAAAATGAACATCATGATGAAAAAAATATGCATCATGATGAAGGAAATGAGCATCATGATGAAGGATATGACCATCATCATGAAGAAAATGAGCTTCTTGATGAATAAAATATGCATCATAATGAAGAAAATATACATCATGATGAAGAAAATGAGCATCATGATGAAGAAAACATGCATCATGATGAAGAAAATGAGCATCATGTTGAAAAAATGATCAGCATGATGAAGAAAATATGCATCATGATAAAGAAAATGAGCACCATGACAATGGAAATGAGCATCATGATGAAAAAAATATTTATCATGATGAAGGAATTGAGCATCATTATGAGGAAATGAGCATAATGATGAAAGAAATGAGCATCATGAAGAAGAAAGCATGCTTCATGATGATGAAATTGAGCATAATGATGAAGAAAATGAGCATCAAGATGATGAAAATATGCATCATGAAGAAGAAAATGTGTATCACGATGAAGAAATATGCATCATGTTTAAAAAAAATGCATCATGTTGAAGAAAATGAGCATCATGATTAATAAAATATGCATGATGATGAAGGGAATGAGCATCATGATAAAGGAAATGAACATCATGATGAAGAAAATGAGCATCATGATGAAAAAAATGACCATCATGATGAAGAAAATATGCATTATGATAAAGAAAATGTGCATCATGATGAAGAACATGAGCATCATGATGAAGGAAATAAACATCATGATGAAGAAAATATGCATCACGATGAAGAAAATACGCATCAAGACGAAGAAAATGAGCTTCATTATGAAGAAAATGAGCATCATGATGTAGGAAATGAGCATCTTGATGAAGGAAATGAGCATCATAATGAAGAAAATGAGCATAATGATAAAGAAAATATGCATCATGATGAAGAAAATGTGCATCATGATAAAGAACATGAGCATCATGACGAAGAAAATGAGCATGATGAAGAGAATATGCATCATGATGAAGAAAATAAGCATCATGATGAAGAAAGTTAGAATCACGATGAAGAAAGTGAGCATAATTACGAAGAAAATGAGCATCATGATAAAGAAATTGTGAATCATGAAGAATAAAATATGCATCATGTTTAAAAAAATATGCATCATGATTAAGAAAATGAGAATCACGATGAAGAAAATGAGCATCATATTGAACAAAATATTCATCATGATGAAGGAAATGAGCATCATAATGAAGAAAATGAGCATCTTGAGGAAGAAAATATGCATCATGATGAAAAATGTGCATCATGATGAAGAACATGAGCATCATAATGAAGAAAATGAACATAATAATGATGAAAATATGGATCGTGATGAAGAAAATGAACATCATTATGAAGGAAATGAGCATCATGATGAAGAAATTGAGCATCATGATAAAGAAAATATGTATCATGATGAAGAAAATGAGCATCATGACGAAGGAAATGAGCATCATGATGAAGGATATGACCATCATCATGAAGAAAATGAGTTTCATGAGGGAGAAAATATGCATCATAATGAAGAAAATATGCATCATGATGAAGAAAATATGCATCATGATGAAGAAAATATGCATCATGTTTAAAAAAAATGCATTATGATGAATAAAATGAGCATCATGATTAAGAAAATATGCATAATGATGAAGGAAATAAGCATCATGATATAGAAAATGAACATCATGATGAAGAAAATGAGCATCATGATGAAGAAAATGAGCATCATGATGAAGAAAATACGCATTATGATGAAGAAAATGTGCATCATGATGAAGAACATGAGCATCATGATGAAGAAAATAAATATCATGATGAAGAAAATATGCATCACAATGAAGAAAATACGCATCAAGATAAAGAAAATGAGCGTCATGATGAAGAAAATGAGCATCATGACGTAGGAAATAAGCATCATGATGAGGGAAATGAGTTTCATAATGAAGAAAATGAGCATCATGATGAAGAAAATGTGCATCAAGATTAAGAAAATGTGCATCATGATGTAGAACATGAGGATCATGATGAAGAAAATGAGCATCATGATGAAGAAAATATGCATCATGATGAAGAAAATAAGCATCATGATGAAGAAAATAAGCATCATTATGAAGGAACTGAGCATCATGATTATGAAAATATGCATCATGATGAAGAAAATGAGCATCATGATAAAGGAAATCAGCATCATGATGAAGAAAATTAGCATCATGGTGAAGAAAATGAGCATCATTGTGAAGAAAATATGAATTATGATGAAAAAAATGAGTATCATGATGAAGAAAATATGCATCATGATGAAGAAAATGAGCATCATGATAAAGAAAATGAGTTTCATGATTAAGAAAATATGCATCATGATGAAGAAAATGAGCATCATTATGAATGAAATGAGCATCATTATGAATGAAATGAGCATCACGATGAAAAAATGAGCATCATGATGAAGAAAATGAGCATCATGATGAAGAAAATGTGTATCACGATGAAGGAAATGAGAATCATGATGATGGAAAAGAGCATCATGATGAAGAAAATATGCATCACGATAAAGAAAATATGCATCATGATGAAGAAAATAAGCATCATGATGAACGAAATGAGCATCATAATAAAGAAAATGAGAAGCATGATGTAGAAAATATGCATCATGATGAAGAAAATGAGCATCACGGTGAAGGAAATGAACATCATGATGAAGGAAATAGCATCATGATGAAGAAAATATGCAACATGATAAAGAAAATATGCATCATTATGAAGAAAATGAGCACTACGTTGAAGAAAATGATATTCATGATGAAGAAAATATGTATCATGATGAAAAAAATATGCATCATGATGAAGAAAATGAGCATCAAGATGATGGAAATGAGCATCACGATGAAGAAAATAAATGTCATGATGAAGAAAATATGCATCATGATGAAGAAAATGAGCATCATGATGAAGGAAATGAACATCATGATGAAGGATATGGCCATCTTCATAAAGAAAATGAGCTTCATGATGAAGAAAATATGCGTCATAATGAAGAAAATATGCATCATGATGAAGAAAATGAGTATCATGATGAAGAAAATATGCATCATGATGAAGAAAATGAGCATCATGATGAAGAAAATGTGCATCATGATGAAGAAAATATGCATCATGATGAAGGAAATGAGCATCATGATGAAGAAAATGAGAATCATGATGAAAAATATAGGCATCATGATGAAGAAAATATGCATCATGTTGAAGAAAATGAGCATCTTGATGAAGAAAACGAGCATCATGATGAAGAAAATGATAATCAGAATGAAGAAAATATGCATCATGACGAAGAAAATGAGCATCACGATGAAGAAAATATGCATCATGATGAAGAAAATGAGCGTCATGATTAACGAAATGAGCATCATGATGAAGGAAATGAGCATCATGATGAAGAAAATATGCATCATGATGAAGGAAATGAGCATCAAGATGAAGGAACTGAGCATCACGATGAAGAAAATGAGCATCACAATGAAGAAAATGAGCATCATGATGAAGAAAATGAGCATCATGATGAAGAAAATGTGTTTCATGATGAAGAACATGAGCATCATGATGAGGAAAATGAATAACATGAAGAAGAAAATTTGCATCATGATGAAGAAAATTAGCATCATGATGAAGGAAATGAGCATCATGATGAAGGATATGACCATCATCATTAAGAAAATGAGCTTAATGATAAAGAAAATATGCGTCATAATGAAGAAAATATGCATAATGATAAAGAAAATGAGCATCACGATGAAGACAATGAGCATCATGACGAAGGAAATGAGCATCATGATGAGAGAATGAGCATCATGATGATGAAAATGAGCATCATAATGAAGAAAATGAGCATCATGACGAAGAAAATGAGCATCGTGATGAAAAAAATATTTATCATGATGAAGGAATTGAGCATTATTATGAGGAAATGAGCATCATGATGAAGGAAATGAGCATCATGATGAAGAAACAAGATTCATGATGAAGAAATTGAGTATCATGATGAAGAAAATGAGCATCATGATGAAGAAAATATGCATCATGAAGAAAAAAATGTGTATCATGGTGTAGAAAATATGCATCATGATAAAGAAAATAAACATCATAATGAAGAAAATATGCATCATGAAGAAGAAAATGAGCATCATGATGAAGGAAAGAGCATCGTCATGAAGAAAATGAGTTTCATGATGAAGAAAATGAGCACTATGATGAAGAAAATATGCATCATAATGAAGAAAATATACATCATGATGAAGAAAATGAAAATCATGATGAAGAAAATATGCATCATGATGAAGAAAATGATCATCAAGATGTAGAAAATATGCATCATGATGAAGAAAATAATCATCATGATGAAGGAAATGAGCATCATAATGAAGAAAATGAGAAGCATGATGAAGAAAATATGCATCATGATGAAGAAAATGAGCATCATGATGAAGAAAATGAGCATCATGATGAAGGAAATATGCATCATGAAGAAGAAAATGAGCATCATGATGAAGAAAATGAGCATCATGATGAAGGAAAAGTGTATCATGATGAAGAAAATATGCATCATGATGAATAAAATATGCATCATGATGAAGAAAATGAGCATCATTATGAAGAAAATATGTGTCATGATGAAGGAAATGATCATCATGATGAGGAAATGGGCATCATGATGAATAAAGAAAATGAGCATCATGATGAAAAAAATGAGCATCATGACGAAGGAAATGAGCATCATGATGAAGAAAATATTTATCATCATGAAGAAAATAAGCATCATGATCATGTAATGAGCATCATGATGAAGGAAATGAGCATCATGATGAAGAAATTGAGCATCATGATGAAGAAATGAGCATCATGATGAAGAAAATATGCATATTGATGAAGAAAATGTGCTTCTTGATGAAGGAAATGACCATCATGATAAAGAAAATGAGCATCATGATGAAGAAAATGGGCATCATGATGAAGAAAATGCGCATCATGATGAAGAACATGAGCATCATGATGAAGAAAATAAATGTCATGATGAAGAAAATATGCATCATGATGAAGAAAATGAGCATCATGATGAAGGAAATGAACGTCATGATGAAGGATATGACCATCTTCATGAAGAAAATGAGCTTCATGATGAAGAAAATATGCGTCATAATGAAGAAAATATGGATCATGACGAAGAAAATGAGTATCATGATGAAGAAAATATGCATCATGATGAAGAAAATGAGCATCATGATGAAGAAAATGAGCATCAAGATAAAGAAAATATGCATCATGATTAAGAAAATATGCATTATGATGAAGAAAATGAGCATCATGATGAAGAAAATGAGAATCATGATGAAAAATATATGCATCATGATGAAGAAAATATACATCATGTTGAAGAAAATGAGCATCATGATAAAGAAAACGAGCATCATGATGAAGAAAATGATAATCAGAATGAAGAAAATATGCATCATGACGAAGAAAATGAGCATCACGATGAAGAAAATATGTATCATGATGAAGAAAATGAGCGTCATGATTAAGGAAATGAGCATCATGATGAGAAAATATGTATCATGATGAAGGAAATGAGCATCAAGATGAAGGAAATGAGCATCACGATGAAGAAAATGAGCATCACAATGAAGAAAATGAGCATCATGATGAAGAAAATGAGCATTATGATGAACAAAATATGCATCATGATGAAGGAAATGATCATCAAGATAAAGAAAATGAGCATCATGCATTATATGTTTTTAATTATTAATTAATTCATAAAGAAACGACTATTTCAGTTAATGTTTTAATTAAAGACGAGATAATGAGTAATTAAACGTCGAATCTATCATGCATTGTATGTTGTTTATTCTTATTTAACTAATAAGGAAATGAGTTTTTAAGTCAATCTTTCAATTATAGACGGAATGAGTCTTTGAATATCGAATCTATCATGTATCATATGTTGTTTATTCTTACTTAACTCATAAAAAAAGGAGTTCTTAATTCAATGATTTAATTAAAGATGAGGTAATGAGTCTTTAATCATCGAATCTATCATGCAATATATGTTGTTTAGTCTTACCTAACTCATAAGGTAACAAGTTCTTAAGTCAATGATTCCATTAAAGTTGAGATAATGAGCCTTTGAATATCGAATCTATCAGGTATTATATGTTGTTTATTCTTACTTAACTCATAAAAAAGGAGTTCTTAATTCAATGATATAATTAAACATGAGATAATGAGTATTTAAACGTCGAATCTATAATGCATTGTATGTTGTTTATTCTTACTTAACTCAAAAGGAAATGAGTTTCTAAGTCAATCTTTCAATTAAACACGGGATAATGTGTCTTTGAACATAGAATCTATGATGTATCATATGTTGTTTATTCTTACTTAACTAAAAAAAAAGTAGTTCTTAAGTCAATGATTTAATTAAAGATGAGATAATGAGTCTTTAAACGTCGAATCTATCATGCAATATATGTTGTTTATTCTTACCTAACTCAAAAGGTAACAAGTTATAAGTCAATGATTCCATTAAAGTCGAGATAATGAGTCTTTGAATATCGAATCTATCATGTATTATATGTTGTTTATTCATACTTAACTCATAAGGAAATGAGAATTTAAGTCAGCATTTTAATTAAAGACGAGATAATGAGTTTTTAAACGTCGAATCTATCATGCATTATGTGTTGTTTATTTTTACTTAATTCATAAGAAAACGAGTTTTTAAGTCAATGTTTCAATTAAAGACGAGATAATGAGTATTTAAACGTCAAATCTATAATGCATTACATGTTTTTAATTATTACTTAATTCTTAAGGAAACGACTTTTAAGTTAATATTTTAATTAAAGACGA
The DNA here is from genome assembly GCA_023678885.1 of Pogostemon cablin. Classification (NCBI taxonomy): domain Eukaryota; kingdom Viridiplantae; phylum Streptophyta; class Magnoliopsida; order Lamiales; family Lamiaceae; genus Pogostemon; species Pogostemon cablin. The sequence goes on along the minus strand of JAHCLQ010000575.1, from coordinate 89,045 downwards.
GATAATTAGTATTCAAACGTAGATCTATCATGCATTATATGTTGTTTATTCTTACTTAAATCATAAGGAAACATGTTCTTAAGTCAATGTTTCAATTAAAGACGAGATAATGAGTCTTTGAATATCGAATCTACCATGTATTATCTGTTGTTTATTCTTACTTAACTCGTAAGGAAATGAGTTTTTAAGTCAACATATTAATTAAAGACGAGATAATGAGTATTCTAACGTCGAATCTATCATGCATTGTATGTTGTTTATTCTTACTTAACTTATAAGGAAACGAGTTTTTAAGTCAATCTTACAATTATAGAAGAGATAATGAGTCTTTGAACATCGAATCTATCATGTATTATATGTTGTTTATTCTTACTTCACTCCTAAGGAAATGAGTTTTTAAGTCAATGTTTTAATTAAAGACGAGATAATGAGTCTTTAAACGTATAATCTATCATGCATTATATGTCGTTTATTTTTACTTAATTCATAAGAAAACAAGTTTTTAAGTCAATGTTTCAATAAAGACGAGATAATGAGTATTTAAACGTCGAATCTATCATGCATTATATGTTTTTAATTAATACTTAATTCATAAGGAAATGACCTTTTAATTTAATATTTTAATTAAAGACGAGAAAATGAGTATTGAAACGTCGAATCTATCATGCATTATATGTTGTTTATTCTTACTTAAATCATACGGAAACAAGTTCTTAAGTCAATGATTCAATTAAAGACGAGATAATGAGTCTTTGAATATCGAATCTACCATGTATTATATGTTGTTTATTCTTAACTCATAAGGAAATGAGTTTTTAAGTCAACATATTAATTAAAGGCGACATGATGAGTCTTTAAACGTCGACTCTAGCATGCATTGTATGTTGTTTATTCTTACATCACTCCTAAGGAAATTAGTTTTTTAGTCAATGTTTTAATTAAAGAGGAGATAATGAGACTTTAAATGTAGAATCTATCATGCATTATATGTTGTTTATTTTTACTTAATTCATAAGGAAACAAGTTTTTAAGTCAATGTTTCAATAAAGACGAGATAATGAGTATTTAAAAGTCGTATCTATCATGCATTATATGTTTTTAATTATTACTTAATTCATAAGAAAATGACTTTTTAATTTAATATTTTAATTAAAGACGAGAAAATGAGTATTGAAACGTCGAATCTATCATGCATTATATGTTATTTATTCATACTTAAATCATACGGAAACAAGTTCTTAAGTCAATGATTCAATTAAAGACGAGATAATGAGTCTTTGAATATCGAATCTACCTTGTATTATATGTTGTTTATTCATACTTAAGTCATAAGGAAATGAGAATTTAAGTCAGCGTTTTAATTAAAGACGAGATAATGAGTTTTTAAACGTCGAATCTATCATGCATTATGTGTTGTTTATTTTTAATTAATTCATAAGAAAATGAGTTTTTAAGTCAATGTTTCAATTAAAGACGAGATAATGAGTATTTAAACGTCAAATCTATAATGCATTACATGTTTTTAATTATTACTTAATTCTTAAGGAAACGACTTTTAAGTTAATATTTTAATTAAAGACAAGATAATTAGTATTCAAACGTAGATCTATCATGCATTATATGTTGTTTATTCTTACTTAAATCATAAGGAAACATGTTCTTAAGTCAATGTTTCAATTAAAGACGAGATAATGAGTCTTTGAATATCGAATCTACCATGTATTATCTGTTGTTTATTCTTACTTAACTCGTAAGGAAATGAGTTTTTAAGTCAACATATTAATTAAAGACGAGATAATGAGTATTCTAACGTCGAATCTATCATGCATTGTATGTTGTTTATTCTTACTTAACTTATAAGGAAACGAGTTTTTAAGTCAATCTTTCAATTAAAGACGAGATAATGAGTCTTTGAATATCGAATTTACAATGTATTATGTTGTTTATTCTTACTTAACTCATAAAGAAAGGAGCTTTTAAGTCAACGTTTTAATTAAAGACGATATAATTAGTTTTTAAACGTTGAATTTGTCATGCATTATATGTTATTTATTTTTACTTAATTAATAAGAAAACGAGTTTTTAAGTCAATGTTTCAATTAAAGAAGAGATAATGAGTATTTAAACATCGAATCTATCATGCATTATATGTTTTTAATTATTAATTAATTCATAAAGAAACGATTATTTCAGTTAATGTTTTAATTAAAGACGAGATAATGAGTAATTAAACGTCGAATCTATCATGCATTGTATTTTGTTTATTCTTATTTAACTCATAAGGAAATGAGTTTTTAAGTCAATCTTTCAATTATAGACGGAATGAGTCTTTGAATATCTAATCTATCATGTATCATATGTTGTTTATTCTTACTTAACTCATAAAAAAGGAGTTCTTAATTCAATGATTTAATTAAAGACGAGGTAATGAGGCTTTAAACATCGAATCTATCATGCATTATATGTTGTTTATTCTTACCTAACTCATAAGGTAACAAGTTATAAGTCAATGATTCCATTAAAGTCGAGATAATGAGTCCTTGAATATCGAATCTATCATGTATTATATGTTGTTTATTCATACTTAACTCATAAGGAAATGAGAATTTAAGTCAGCATTTTAATTAAAGACGAGATAATGAGTTTTTAAACGTCGAATCTATCATGCATTATGTGTTGTTTATTTTTACTTAATTCATAAGAATATGAGTTTTTAAGTCAATGTTTCAATTAAAGACGAGATAATGAGTATTTAAACGTCAAATCTATAATGCATTACATGTTTTTAATTATTACTTAATTCTTAAGGAAACGACTTTTAAGTTAATATTTTAATTAAAGACGAGATAATTAGTATTCAAACGTAGATCTATCATGCATTATATGTTGTGTATTCTTACTTAAATCATAAGGAAACATGTTCTTAAGTCAATGTTTCAATTAAAGACAAGATAATGAGTCTTTGAATATCGAATCTACCATGTATTATCTGTTGTTTATTCTTACTTAACTCATAAGGAAATGAGTTTTTAAGTCAACATATTAATTAAAGACGAGTTAATGAGTATTCTAACGTCGAATCTATCATGCATTGTATGTTGTTTATTCTTACTTAACTTATAAGGAAACGAGTTTTTAAGTCAATCTTTCAATTATAGACGAGATAATAAGTCTTTGAACATCGAATCTATCATGTATTATATGTTGTTTATTCTTACTTCACTCCTAAGGAAATGAGTTTTTAAGTCAATGTTTTAATTAAAGACGAGATAATGAGTCTTTAAACGTAGAATCTATCATGCATTATATGTTGTTTATTTATACTTAATTCATAAGGAAACAAGTTTTTAAGTCAATGTTTCAATAAAGACGAGATAATGAGTATTTAAACGTCGAATCTATCATGCATTATATGTTTTTAATTATTACTTAATTCATAAGAAAATGTCTTTTTAATTTAATATTTTAATTAAAGACGAGAAAATGAGTATTGAAACGTTGAATCTATCATGCATTATATGTTGTTTATTCTTACTTAAATCGTACGGAAACAAGTTCTTAAGTCAATGATTCAATTAAAGACGAGATAATGAGTCTTTGAATATCAAATCTACCATGTATTATATGTTGTTTATTCTTACTTAACTCATAAAGAAATGTGCTTTTAAGTCAACGTTTTAATTAAAGACGATATAATGAGTTTTTAAACGTTGAATTTGTCATCCATTATATGTTATTTATTTTTACTTAATTAATAAGAAAACGAGTTTTTAAGTCAATGTTTCAATTAAAGACGAGATAATGAGTAGTTAAACATCGAATCTATCATGCATTATATGTTTTTAATTATTAATTAATTCATAAATAAACGACTATTTCAGTTAATGTTTTAATTAAAGACGAGATAATGAGTAATTAAACGTCGAATCTAACATGCATTGTATGTTGTTTATTCTCATTTAACTCATAAGGAAATGAGTTTTTAAGTCAATCTTTCAATTAAAGACGGAATGAGTCTTTGAATATCGAATCTATCATGTATCATATGTTGTTTATTCTTACTTAACTCATAAAAAAAGGAGTTCTTAATTCAATGATTTAATTAAAGACGAGGTAATGAGTCTTTAAACATCGAATATATGTTGTTTATTCTTACCTAACTCATAAGGTAACAAGTTCTTAAGTCAATGATTCCATTAAAGTCGAGATAATGAGTCTTTGAATATCGAATCTATCATGTATTATATGTTTTTTATTCATACTTAACTCATAAGGAAATGAGAATTTATGTCAACGTTTTAATTAAAGACGAGATAATGAGTTTTTAAACGTCGAATCTATCATGCATTATGGGTTGTTTATTTTTACTTAATTCATAAGAAAACGAGTTTTTAAGTCAATGTTTCAATTAAAGACGAGATAATGAGTATTTAAACGTCAAATCTATAATGCATTACATGTTTTTAATTATTACTTAATTCTTAAGGAAACGAATTATAAGTTAATATTTTAATTAAAGACGAGATAATTAGTATTCAAACGTAGATCTATCATGCATTATATGTTATTTATTCTTACTTAAATCATAAGGAAACATGTTCTTCAGTCAATGTTTAAATTAAATACGAGATAATCTTTGAATATCGAATCTACCATATATTATCTGTTGTTTATTCTTACTTAACTCATAAGGAAATGAGTTTTTAAGTCAACATATTAATTAAAGACGAGAAAATGAGTATTCTAACGTCGAATCTATCATGCAATGTATGTTGTTTATTCTTACTTAACTTATAAGGAAACGAGTTTTTAAGTCAATCTTTTAATTATAGACGAGATAATGAGTCTTTGAACATCGAATCTATCATGTATTATATGTTGTTTATTCTTACTTCACTCCTAAGGTATGAGTTTTTAAGTCAATGTTTTAATTAAAGACGAGATAATGAGTCCTTAAACGTAGAATCTATCATGCATTATATGTTGTTTATTTTTACTTAATTCATAAGGAAACAAGTTTTTAAGTCAATGTTTCAATAAAGACGAGATAATGAGTATTTAAACGTCGAATCTATCATGCATTATATGTTTTTAATTATTACTTAATTCATAAGGAAATGACCTTTTAATTTAATATTTTAATTAAAGACGAGAAAATGAGTATTGAAACGTCGAATCTATCACGCATTATATGTTGTTTATTCTTACTTAAATCATACGGAAACAAGTTCTTAAGTCAATGATTCAATTAAAAACGAGATAATGAGTCTTTGAATATCGAATCTACCATGTATTATATGTTGTTTATTCTTACATAACTCATAAAGAAATGAGCTTTTAAGTCAACGTTTTAATTAAAGACGATATAATGAGTTTTTAAACGTTGAATCTGTCATGCATTATATGTTATTTATTTTTACTTAATTAATAAGAAAATGAGTTTTTAAGTCAATGTTTCAATTAAAGAAGAGATAATGAGTATTTAAACATCGAATCTATCATGCATTATATGTTTTTAATTGTTAATTAATTCATAAAGAAACGACTTTTTCAGTTAATGTTTTAATTAAAGACGAGATAATAAGTAATTAAACGTCGAAGCTATCATGCATTGTATGTTGTTTATTCTTACTTAACCGAAAAGGGAATGAGTTTTTAAGTCAATCTTTCAATTGAAGACGGGATAATGAGTCTTTAAATATCGAATCTATCATGTATCATATGCTGTTTATTCTTACTTAACAAATAAAAAAAGGAGTTCTTAATTCAACGATTTAATTAAAGACGAGGTAATGAGTCTTTAAACATCGAATCTATCATGCATTATATGTTGTTTTTCTAACCTAATTCATAAGGTAACAAGTTCTTAAGTCAATGATTCCATTGAAGTCGAGATAATGAGTCTTTGAATATCGAATCTATCATGTATTGTATGTTGTTTATTCTTACTTAACTCATAAGGAAATGAGTTTTTAAGTCAACATATTAATTAAAGAATAGATAATGAGTATTCTAATGTCGAATCTATCATGCATTGTATGTTGTTTATTCTTACTTAACTTATAAGGAAACGAGTTTTTAAGTCAATCTTTCAATTATAGACGAGATAATGAGTCTTTGAACATCGAATCTATCATGTATTTTATGTTGTTTATTCTTACTTCACTCCTAAGGTATGAGTTTTTAAGTCAATGTTTTAATTAAAGACGAGATAAAGAGTCTTTAAACGTAGAATCTATCATGCATTATATGTTGTTTATTTTTACTTAATTCATAAGGAAACAAGTTTTTAAGTCAATGTTTCAATAAAGACGAGATAATGATTATTTAAACGTCGAATCTATCATGCATTATATATTTTTAATTATTACTTAATTCATAAGGAAATGAATTTTTAATTTAATATTTTAATTAATGACGAGAAAATAAGTATTGAAACGTCGAACCTATCATGCATCATATGTTGTTTATTCTTACTTAAATCATACGGAAACAAGTTCTTAAGTCAATGATTCAATTAAAGACGAGATAATGAGTCTTTGAATATCGAATCTACCATGTATTATATGTTGTTTATTCTTACTTAACTCATAAAGAAATGAGCTTTTAAGTCAACGTTTTAATTAAAGACGATATAATGAGTTTTTAAACGTTGAATCTGTCATGCATTATATGTTATTTATTTTTACTTATTTAATAAGAAAATGAGTTTTTAAGTCAATGTTTCAATTAATGATGAGATAATGAGTATTTAAACATCGAATCTATCATGCATTATATGTTTTTAGTTATTAATTAATTCATAAAGAAACGACTATTTCAGTTACTGTTTTAATTAAAGACGAGATAATGAGTAATTAAATGCCGAATCTATCATGCATTTTATGTTGTTTATTCTTACTTAACCGAAAAGGAAATGAGTTTTAAAATCAATCTTTCAATTAAAGACGGGATAATGAGTCTTTGAATATCGAATCAATCATGTATCATATATTTTTTTTCTTACTTAACTCATAAAAAAGGAGTTCTTAATTCAATGATTTAATTAAAGACGAGGTAATGAGTCTTTAAACATCGTGTCTATCATGAATTATATGTTGTTTATTCTTACCTATCTCATAAGGTAACAAGTTCTTAAGTCAATGATTCCATTAAAGTCGAGATAATGAGTTTTTGAATATCGAATCTATCATGTATTATATGTTGTTTATTCATACTTAACTCATAAGGAAATGAGAATTTAAGTCAACGTTTTAATTAAAGACAAGATAATGAGTTTTTAAACGTCGATTCTATCATGCATTATGTGTTGTTTATTTTTACTTAATTCATAAGAAAATGAGTTTTTAAGTCAATGTTTCAATTAAAGATGAAATAATGAGTATTTAAACGTCAAATCTATAATGCATTACATGTTTTTAATTATTACTTAATTCTTAAAGAAACGACTTTTAAGTTAATATTTTAATTAAAGACGAGATAATTAGTATTCAAACGTAGATCTATCATGCATTATATGTTGTTTATTCTTACTTAAATCATAAGGAAACATGTTCTTAAGTCAATGTTTCAATTAAAGACGAGATAATGAGTCTTTGAATATCGAATCTACCATGTATTATCTGTTGTTTATTCTTACTTAACTCATAAGGAAATGAGTTTTTAAGTCAACATATTAATTAAAGACGAGATAATGAGTATTCTAACGTCGAATCTATCATGCATTGTATGTTGTTTATTCTTACTTAACTTATAAGGAAACGAGTTTTTAAGTCAATCTTTCAATTATAGACGAGATAATGAGTCTTTGAACATCGAATCTATCATGTATTATATGTTGTTTATTCTTACTTCACTCCTAAGGAAATGAGTTTTTAAGTCAATGTTTTAATTAAAGACGAGATAATGAGTCTTTAAACGTAGAATCTATCATGCATTATATATTGTTTATTTTTACTTAATTCATAAGGAAACAAGTTTTTAAGTCAATGTTTCAATAAAGACAAGATAATGAGTATTTAAACGTCGAATCTATCATGCATTATATGTTTTTAATTATTACTTAATTCATAAGGAAATGACTTTTTAATTTAATATTTTAATTGAAGACGAGAAAATGAGTATTGAAACGTCGAATCTTATAATATCTTAGCTCAACTAGATTTTTTTTTAGAAAGCCCAAAACCTATTTATTTATTTTTATGGCCCAAAAGACCAGCCCTATCTTAGCCCAACTAGATTTTTTTAGAAAGCCCAAACTTATTTACTTATTTATTTTGTGGCCCAAAGTTTCAGCCCACTTAAATGGTCTGATATATAATTATTTAGACTAAAGTTAAAAAAAAGAGAGAAGAACGGGAGAAGAAAAACAAAAGAGAGGAAAGAAGAGAGTGAAGAGGAGAAACATTTGTTGATCAAATTCTCCTTTACAACCCTCAACCTAGGTGGTTTCTAAGTTATTTTGAGGTAAGTGGTGTGTGAATTAAGCTTCCTTCTTCCATGGTTTTGTAATTTTGTGGGGTTTTTCTTTTTGGTCTGTGGGTAATTCGCAGACTGTTCGAACTGATTTTGACATAGCTATTGCCCTCGAAAGTTTGAAAACTTAATTTCTGTATGTAGCTGAACTCGTTAGCTTTCCTTAGCCACTTAAAACGCCTCAATCCGATTATTCTACAATTAGTTATGATTTTTCTCGTAAACTGCCGCTAGTTGGAAAATTTCAGAATTTTTATGTCGAATTCAAACTTATTTTTTATCGTTTCGTTTAGTTAATGTATTGAAACGGGTTATGTGGGATTGAGAACTGATGTTAAGGAGTTACATGCCATTTTTATTTAATATCGACTCATTCGAACTCGATTAGGATTTGTTTTTAGCAATGAAAGAGATGTTACCGTTAATAGTTAGTTATATTTAATTTGTCTTTAATTGCTCATCTCCTTTCTAGGTAAAGAACCATAGACAAAGGGCAAGGGACCGACTTCAGATTCCGGAGAGAGTTAATCACTTCCTTGTGAGTTGATAATTCGGGAACGTCTTCTCTTGTGGGAAGTGTGGACCCTCGATAAATGTGCATTTATTTTAGTTTTAGTTAATTGATAAGAAAATTATTTGGTATTGTGTTATGTGGTAAAGAGCCTGATTGGCTCGATTGCTCTGGTTAGAGTCCTGTTAGCCATTTTATGAGTATTATTGATTTTAACTTATGTTGAAGAGTCTTGTCGGCTCGATATCTGATAACATTTATTGTGAATTATTTGAAAATTGATTTCTGATTATTCTTGTGTGCTATTTAAGACTCTAACTTGAGTCGTTATTCATCTTATGATGCGTATGCATATGAATGCCTGGTACCAAGGTTAAGTAGCCCAAATTGGTCACGGTTCGGGTGAGTTGGAGCGACATTGATTAAGTAACCCGAATTGTCGCGGTTCGGGTGAGTTAGAGTGACAACCAAGTTGCCCGATGCTTGGCAAACCCGGGTGAGTTAGATTTAACGGGGCACCTGTCCATTTGCCAAATACTGCTACTCTGGAGGGTGGTCGTTATAGGGTTCGGTCTATTATAGGCTCAGTCAACGTCCCGGTGTGGGACATGCATGTCATATATGTTTATATGTTTGATCATTTCAAGTATTCACATCGATATTGAGTTGTGACTTTAGCACTTGGCGTGTTGAGAAAGAATATTAATGTGCATTTTATCTAGAGTAACGGTGACGGGCTTGGACTGTCTCTCGACGGAGAGCTCAGTTCGAGGAGGATATTGACTACCCACGCGACTTTTATGTGATAACATGTTGTTTGAACTAATTGTGTTATTCGAAAATGTGCACTAAGGTTTTTATTTTCATTAATATGTACACTGAGTGAGAATAGTTATTGTGGGACGAAATGTTGGATTTTATGTTATGAACCGCGAGTGGGAATACATGCTTCGTATAAGGGTCGGGGTGACCGGCTTATCATCTCACTGAGCTAGTGGTTTTGCTCACCCCCATCATTCTTTCCTTTTCAGGCTGTTGATATCGTTTTCGTTGGAGGTTTTCCTATTGTTTGCTCGTCATCCAATCAGTGTTTTGGGTACTTTCTCTTTTATGTAAATTGACGGATTCATTGGCGAGATTGTATAGTTTATATTTGGTGACCCCCTTGATGTTCTTTTTGTACCTTCGCGATGTTATATCGTTCATGTATATTTTCTTAAAACTAAGTTACACCGTTGTATTTTGTACCTTTGTAAATCCTTTTTGATACTTTATGAGATGATGTCCTCGGGTTGTACCCGTTGTTTTCAGTTGTTCAGTTCTACATGTACTTGATAGCAAGCCTTACATTTTCTATAAACTTTGTGGAGTGGAGTGCACCCATTCCACGAAATTTATGGTTAACGTGGCGGTTGTTGCGTTCTGTCTGGGGTCAGGGCGTGACAAATCTATCATGCATTATATGTTGTTTATTCTTACTTAAATCATACGGAAACAAGTTCTTAAGTCAATGATTCAATTAAAGACGAGATAATGAGTCTTTGAATATCGAATCTATCATGTATTATATGCTGTTTATTCATACTTAACTCATAAGGAAATGAGAATTTAAATCAACGTTTTAATTAAAGACGAGATAATGAGTTTTTAAACGTCGAATCTATCATGAATTATGTGTTGTTTATTTTTACTTAATTCATAAGAAAACGAGTTTTTAAGCCAATGTTTCAATTAAAGACGAGATAATGAGTATTTAAACGTCAAATCTATAATGCATTACATGTTTTTAATTATTACTTAATTCTTAAGGAAACGACTTTTAAGTTAATATTTTAATTAAAGACGAGATAATTAGTATTCAAACGTAGATCTATCATGCATTATATGTTGTTTATTCTAATTAAATCATAAGGAAACATGTTCTTAAGTCAATGTTTCAATTAAAGACGAGATAATGAGTCTTTTAATATCAAATCTACCATGTATTATCTGTTGTTTATTCTTACTTAACTCATAAGGAAATGCGTTTTTAAGTCAACATATTAATTAAAGACGAGATAATGAGTATTCTAACGTCGAATTTATCATGCATTGTATGTTGTTTATTCTTACTTAACTTATAAGGAAACGAGTTTTTAAGTCAATCTTTCAGTTATAGACGAGATAATGAGTCTTTGAACATCGAATCTATCATGTATTATATGTTGTTTATTCTTACTTCACTCCTAAGGAAATGAGTCTTTAAGTCAATGTTTTAATTAAAGACGAGATAATGAGTCTTTAAACGTAGAATCTATCACGCATTATATGTTGTTTATTTTAACTTAATTCATAAGGAAACAAGTTTTTAAGTCAATGTTTCAATAAAGACGAGATAATGAGTATTTAAACGTCGAATCTATCATACATTATATGTTTTTAATTATTACTTAATTCATAAGGAAATGACTTTTTAATTTAATATTTTAATTGAAGACGAGAAAATGAGTATTGAAACTTCGAATCTATCATGCATTATAAGTTGTTTATTCTTACTTAAATCATACGGAAACAAGTTCTTAAGTCAATGATTCAATTAAAGACGAGATAATGAGTCTTTCAATATCGAATCTACCATGTATTATATGTTGTTTATTCTTACTTAACTGATAAAGAAATTAGATTTTAAGTCAACATTTTAATTAAAGACGATATAATGAGTTTTTAAACGTTGAATCTGTCATGCATTATATGTTATTTATTTTTACTTAATTAATAAGAAAACGAGTTTTAAAGTCAATGTTTCAATTAAAGACGAGATAATGAGTATTTAAACATCGAATCTATCATGCATTATATGTTTTTAATTATTAATTAATTCATAAAGAAATGACTATTTCAGTTAATGTTTTAATTAAAGATGAGATAATGAGTAATTAAACGTCGAATCTATCATGCATTGTATGTTGTTTATTCTTACTTAACCGAAAAGGAAGTGAGTTTTTAAGTCAATCTTTCAATTAAAGACGGGATAATGTGTATTTGAATATCGAATATATCATGTATCATATGCTATTTATTCTTACTTAACTCATAAAAAAAGGAGTTCTTAATTCAACGATTTAATTAAAGACAAGGTAATGAGTCTTTAAACATCGAATCTATCATGCTTTATATGTTGTTTATTCTTACCTAATTCATATGGCAACAAGTTCTTAAGTCAATGATTTCATTAAAGTCGAGATAATGAGTCTTTGAATATCGAATCTATCATGTATTATATGCTGTTTATTCATACTTAACTCATAAGGAAATGAGAATTTAAATCAACGTTTTAATTAAAGACGAGATAATGAGTTTTTAAACGTCGAATCTATCACGAATTATGTGTTGTTTATTTTTACTTAATTCATAAGAAAACGAGTTTTTAAGTCAATGTTTCAATTAAAGACGAGATAATGAGTATTTAAACGTCAAATCTATAATGCATTACATGTTTTTAATTATTACTTAATTCTTAAGGAAACGACTTTTAAGTTAATTTTTAATTAAAGACGAGATAATTAGTATTCAAACGTAGATCTATCATGCATGATATGTTGTTTATTCTTATTTAAATCATAAGGAAACATGTTCTTAAGTCAATGTTTCAATTAAAGACGAGATAATGAGTCTTTGAATATCGAATCTACCATGTATTATCTGTTGTTTATTCTTACTTAACTCATAAGGAAATGAGTTTTTAAGTCAACATGTTACGCCCCGACCCCAGACAGAACGCGACAACCGCCACGTTAACCATAAATTTCGCAGAATGGGTGCACTCCACTCCACAAAGTTTATAGAAAATGTAAGGCTTGCTATCAAGTACCTGTAGAGCTGAACAACTGATAACAACGGGTACAACCCGAGGACATTATCTCAAAAAGTATCAACAAGGATTTACAAAGGTACAAAATACAACGTTGTAACTTAGTTTAAAGAAAATATACATGAACGATATAACATCGCGAATGTACAAAAAGAACATCAAGGGGGTCACCAAATATAAACTATACAATCTCGCCAATGAATCCGTCAATTTACATAAAAGAGAAAGTACCCAAAACACGGATTGGATGACGAGCAAACGATAGGAAAACCTCCAACCAAAACGATATCAACAGCCTGAAAAGGAAAGAATGATGGGGGTGAGTAAAACCACTAGCTCAGTGAGGTGATAAGCCGGTCACCCCGACCCTTATTCGAAGCGCGTATTCCACTCGCGGTTCATAACATAAAATCCCACATTTCGTCCCACAATAACTATTTCTCACTCAGTATACATATTAATGAAAATAAAAACCTTAGTGCACATTTACGAATAACACAATTAGTTCAAACAACATGTTATCACATAAAAGACGCGTGGGTAGTTAATATCCTCCTCAAACTGAGCTCTCCGTCGAGAGACAGTCCAAGCCCGTCACCGTTACTCTAGATAAAATGCACATTAATATTCTTTCTCAATACGCCAAGTGCTAAAGTTCACAATTCAATATCGACGTGAATACTTGAAATGATCAAACATATAAACATATATGACATGCATGTCCCACACCGGTGACGTTGACTGAGCCTATAATAGACTGATCCATCTAACGATCACCCTCCAGAGTATCAGTATTTGGAAAATGGACAGGTGCCCCGTTAGATCTAACTCACCCAGGTTTGCCAATCACGGGCAACTTGGTTGTCACTCTAAGTCACCCGAACCGCGACAATTCGGGCTACTTAATCAATGTCGCTCCAACTCACCCGAACCGTGACCAATTCGGGCTACTTAACCTTGGTACCAGGCATACATATGCATGTGCATCATAAGATGAATAACGACTCAAGTTAGAGTCTTAATTGGCACACAAGAATAACCAGAAATCAATAATACTCATAAAATGGCTAACATGACTCTAACCAGAGCAATCGAGCCAATCAGGCTCTTTACCACATAACATAATACCAAATAATTTTCTTATCAATTAACTAAAACTAAAATAAATGTACATTTATCGAGGGTCCACACTTCCCACAAGAGAAGGCGTTCCCGAATTATCAACTCACAAGGAAGTGATTAACACTCTCCGGAATCTGAAGTCGGTCCCTTGCCCTTCGTCGATGGTTCTTTACCTAGAAAGGAGATGAGCAATTAAAGACAAATTAAATATAACTAACTATTAGCGTTAACATCCCTTTCATTGCTAAAAACAAATCCTAATCGAGTTCGAACGAGTCGATATTAAATAAAAATGGCATGTAACTCCTTAACATCAGTTCCCAATCCCATATAACCGTTTCAATACATTAACTAAACGAAACGATAAAAAAATAAGTTTGAATTCGACATAAAAATTCTGAAATTTTCCAGCTAGCGGCAGTTTACGAGAAAAATCATAACTAATTGTAGAATAATCGGATTGAGGCGTTTCAAGTGGCTACGGAAAGCTAACGAGTTCAGCTACGTACAGAAATTAAGTTTGCAAACTTTCAAGGGTAATAGCTATGTCAAAATCAGTTCGAACAGTCTGCAAATTACCCACATACCAAAAAGAAAAACCCCACAAAATTACAAAATCATGGAAGAAGAAGCTTAATTAAAACACCACTTACCTTAAAACAACTTAGAAACCACCTAGGATGAGGGTTGTAAGGGAGAATTTGATCAACAAGGGTTTCTCCTCTTCACTCTTTCCTTTCCCCTCTTTTGCTTTTCTTCTCCCGTTCTTCTCTCTCTTTTTTTTTTAACTTTAGCCTTACTAATTATATATCAGGTCATTTAAGTGGGCTGAAACTTTGGGCCACAAAATAAATAAATAAATAAGTTTGGGCTTTCTAAAAAAATCTAGTTGGGCTTAATTGGGCTGGCCTTTTGGGCTATAAAAATAAATAAATAGGTTTTGGGCTTTCAAAAAAAAATCTAGTTGGGCTTAATTGGGCTGGCCTTTTGGGCTATAAAAATAAATAAATAGGTTTTGGGCTTTCTAAAAAAAATCTAGTTGAACTAAGATATTATAAAGTATCCCCTCCTCCAAAAAGTTTCGTCCTCGAAACATAAACGTACCTAGAGATGAAAAGAGATTTGGATGGTGTTGACGCATGACTGACTCTGGTTCCCATTTTTCTTCTTCAATTTGATCACTTCTCCATAGAATTCTCACCATATGAATGGATTTGTTACGAAGCATTTTCTCTCGGCGATCTACAATTTGAACAGGTTGTACTTCGTACGATAGATTTTCCTTTAATACAACTGGGGGATCTTTGAGCACGTGCGAAGGATCTGATTCATATTTTCTAAGCATAGAGACATGGAAGACATCGTGAATCTTCGACAATTCCGATGGTAGCTCAAGTCGATCCGCGACACGACCAATCCTTTGCACGATCGTAAACGGGCCAATATACCTTGGACTCAACTTTCCTCGACGGCGGAATCGCAACACGCCCTTCCATGGAGAAACTTTCAGAAAAACTTTGTCTCCTTCATTAAACTCCAAATCGCGCCTCCTATTATCTGCGTAGCTTTTCTGTCGATCTTGCGCTGCCTTAAGTCTGTCTCGAATAAGTTGTATTTTTGCCTTCGCATCTTCGATATGCTCTACTTGTTCGATTTGTCTCTCGCCAACCTCATCCCAAAAGAGTGGTGTTCGACATTTTCGGCCATACAGAGCTTCGTACGGGGGCATTCCAATGCTTGAATGATAACTGTTGTTATAAGCGAACTCCACCAAAGTCACGTACTTATCCCAGCTACCTCCCAAATTCAACACCACTGCACGTAACATGTCTTCTAGTGTCTGTATAGTTCTCTCTGACTGTCCATCAGTCTGTGGATGAAACGAGGTACTGAATAGTAATTTTATACCTAGCGCTTTCTGCAGACTAGGCCAAAAACGGGAAGTGAATCTTGGATCACGGTCAGATATGATTGACACTGGTACTCCATGCAATCTCACGATCTCATCGACATATAACTTGACAAGTTTCTCTAAAGATTCGTTGGTATGCACTGGAAGGAAATGTGCCGATTTCGTCAGACGATCGACAATGACCCAAATTTAGTCATGACCCTTTTGGGTTCGAGGTAAACCAGAAATAAAATCCATTGTGACGTTTTACCATTTCCACTCAGGAATAGGTAGTGGTTGAAGCATGCCGGCTGGTTTTTGGTGTTCCGCTTTAATCTGTTGGCAAGATAAGCACTTTGATACAAATTCAGTAGTATCCCGTTTCATACCTGGCCACCAATAATGCTCCCGAAGTGTTCAATACATTTTGGTACTACCAGGATGCATAGCATAGGCTGAAGAATGGGCTTCCTCAAGAATAGCTCAACGAACATCAAGTTCTGATGGAACACAAACACGATTTTTAAAAGTAAGAAGTCCATCATCCCGATTTGATATTCTGTTTCTTTTCCTTGATTTAGCTTCGCCATCTTCTGTTGTAAATAAACATCGTGTGATTGCCTTTCTCGAATTTTCTCGAACAAGGTAGGTCTAACCTCGAATTTGGCGATTAAGGCAGAATCATTAGACTTTTCACAATCGAGCGAAATGTGTAAAGATTTAAATTGCTCCAACATAGGAAGATAAAAAGATTGAATTGAAGCAAGTGAGATAGAAGACTTTCTACTCAGAGCATCTGCAACAACGTTCGCCTTGCCAGGATGATAATCGATGACTAAGTCATAGTCACTAATCAACTCCATCCATCGCCTTTTCCTGAGGTTGAGCTCCTTTTGCGTGGTGATATACTTTAAGCTCTTGTGATCAGTGAAAACCCGACAAGTTGCACCATACAGATAGTGCCTCCATATCTTCAATGCAAAGACGATTGCAGCCAACTCTAAATCATGTGTAGGATAATTTTCTTCGTTCTTCTTCAATTGCCTTGAAGCGTAGGCAATAACCTTTCCTTCTTGCATGAGAACGCATCCTAATCCTTGTCTCGAGGCGTCGCTATAAATGGTAAATTCTCCAATCGCTGGGTTTGGAAAAGCAAGAATAGGAGCTGAAACGAGTCGTCTTTTAAATTCTTGAAATGCTTCCTCGCATTCTTCACTCCATTCAAATTTTACCCCTTTCCGAGTCAATTTAGTCAAAGATGAAGCCAATAACGAAAAGTCTTTGACAAACCGTCGACAATATCCAGCTAATCCCAGAAAACTACGAATCTCTGTCACGTTCTTTGGACGCTCCCAATCTAGTATAGCTTGAATCTTCACTGGGTCGACGTAGATTCCTTCTTTAGAAATGTTATGACCCAAAAAGCTTACCTCGCGAAGCCAAAATTCACACTTCGAGAATTTAGCATAAAGCTGATTTTCTCTGAGAATGTTCAGAGCAATTCTTAGATGATGAGAATGCTCGTCGTCCAATTTAGAATAAATAAGAATGTCATCAATGAAGATGATGACAAACTTATCTAAGTACGGCCGAAAGACCCGATTCATAAGATCCATAAAAGCTGCAGGAGCATTTGTGAGTCCAAAAGGCATAACAGAGAATTCAAAATGACCGTATCTGGTTCGAAAAGCAGACTTAGGGATATCAGATTCCCTAATTTTGAGTTGGTGATAACCGGATCGCAAATCAATTTTTGAGAACACAGTTGCTCCTTGCAATTGATCAAACAGATCATCGATTCTTGGAAGAGGATATTTGTTCTTGATTGTCACCTTGTTCAATTGACGGTAGTCGACACATAGACGAAGTGATCCATCTTTCTGCTTGACAAAAAGAATTGGAGCACCCCATGGAGATGTGCTAAGTCGTATGAAACCCTTCTCCAATAATTCCCCATGTTGTGTCTGGAGTTCCTTAAGCTCAGCAGGCGACATTCGATATGGAGTAATCGATATAGGTGTGATTCCAGGAAGTACGTCAATGAAAAAATCAATCTCTCGATTCGGAGGTTGTCCTGGTAAGTCTTCGGGAAAGACATCCGGAAATTCATTCACGATTGGGATGTCATCTAGTTTAGTTTCAGAAAGAGAAGTATCGATGACAAATGCCAAGAATGCCTCACAACCCTTACGCATTAATTTATGCGCAGTCAACATTGAAATAAAAGAGAGGGATCTCGTTTGAAGTTTACCCTCAAAAACAAGTTCTGAGAATCCTGGTCTACGAAAAATAACAAGCTTCTCGTGGCAATCGAGAATTGCATGATGAGAAGAAAGCCAATCCATGCCAAGAATAACATCAAGATCAATCAAAGGCAATGGTATCAATTCAGCCTCTAAAATGACATCTTTGATCTTCAATTGACAACCAAGGAATACTGAATCACGAATTAGAAGCTCTCCAAGAGGGGCATGAACGATGATTCCAGGTGACAAATGAGAGATAGGATAATCTAAGATCGCAGTAAGATCATCTCGGATATAAGACCTATCAGAACCTGGGTCAAATAAAGCGTAGACCTGATGGTCTCCCACAAACACATGGCCTAAAGAAGCAATATTAGGGAGATTGTGATTTAAAAATTTTAAAAGATAGAATTTCTTACGAATGTTTTATTCGTAATCAAGTGGCATAACAAGACGGGGTTAGATTTAGCATGTGAAAATACTCAAATTATAAATTACCTGTCACAACCTTCGGATCTGAGCGAGCCTCTTCTTGGGAAATATGAAATACTCTAGTTTGCTTCCTTCCTTGCATAGGTGATTGAGTACTAGGGCCGCTTGAGGCATCGGGCACTCTGGTAACTGCAGATCGAGTATCTCTGGGTGTAGAATATATTAGTTTACCACGAAGCTGACCAGAACCCTGACTGCTCGTTACCATAAGCTGAGGACAAGAACATCGCATATGCCCCAGCTGTCGACACTGAAAACATACTTGAGGAGCCTTACAGGGGCCGTCATGATATTTTAGGCAATTCTGGCTCTTGCGATTTTCACCAACCGATCCCGAGACATTGCTCCCGCCTCTACTAAACTGCTCCCGAGGTTGAGGAAAACTAATAGATACCGAACTTGGTGCGCCACGCGAAGATCCCACACCCCTATACACCTTCCATGCATTTCCTGGAAGTGCGCTCCCTTGCCTTTTCTTTTGAGATCGTTCTGCAAGCTTATGTCTCGCCTGAACTAAACCTTCTACCCTCAGGGCTTCTTCTACGAGATCGTCAAGACTCTCGTACTTGTCTCCGGACTTGATGCGATCTCGAATATTTAAATTAAGACCATCTTCAAATCTCTTGCATAAGTCTCTCGTCGTATATGACTCAGGAACGAATTCTCGCAATTCCAGAAATTTGCTTTCGTACTCAACGACCGACATAATGCCTTGAAAGAGGTTGAAGAACTCCTTTCTCTTCTGATCCTTGATGTACTGAGAGAAGTATCGATCTTTGAATCGTTCCACAAAGATAGCCCACGTAATAGTAACCGAAGATGTCTCTTTTAGATTCTGCCACCATCGTCGTGCATCTGGGCCTAACAGCTTGGTCGCAATGACTACACGATAACATTCTTCAATCATCAAGGTGTCAAAGGTCTCTGTAATCTCCTTTAACCATGCCCCCGCTTTAGAAGCATCTCTTGCACCGTCAAATTTCGAAGTCCCCTTGTTTTTAACTGCTTTCACCAAATCAGGTATAAAAAATGCACCTCGAGAAGCAGAACCTCCTAAAGCCATTTCTGGAATAAAAACTGGTACATTAGATGTAGGTCGAATCGATTCATTAGCACGAAGAACCTCTTCAGTGACAGTCGTAGTTGTATGAGCCATTGTAGGTGGTGGAACACCATGTATTCGAATGTGATCATAATACAATTGGTACTGCTCGGGTGTCATCATGTGCTCAACCCGCAACTGGGCCCGTGGTTGCTCTACCTGGGAAACTGGCACCCTATGATCAGAATCGATAGGGTCCGTAACCGTCGGAGGAATGACATGATTAGAAGAAACATGTCCTCGAGGTCCACGAGGAACAGAAGAGAGTAGAGGACTCGGAGGATCACGAGGAGCGTGCCATAATGACTGAAAGGAAGAAAGGAAAGAAAATGCAAGGTCAACGTCAAGGCAATACGATACCTTAGGATGACATAGAAACAAAGTTGGACTCATTGGCTTGACACAAAAAGAATGAGAATCATAAAACCAGGCTCTGATACCAAGAAAGTTGTCACGCCCCGACCCCAGACAGAACGCGACAACCGCCACGTTAACCATAAATTTAGCAGAATGGGTGCACTCCACTCTACAAAGTTTATAGAAAACGTAAGGCTTGCTATGAAGTACCTGTAGAGCTGAACAACTGATAACAACGGGTACAACCCGAGGACATCATCTCAAAAAGTATCACCAAGGATTTACAAAGGTACAAAATACAACGGTGTAACTTAGTTTAAAAAAAATATACATGAACGATATAACATCGCGAAGGTACAAAAAGAACATCAAGGGGGGCACCAAATATAAACTATACAATCTCGCCAATGAATCCGTCAATTTACATAAAAGAGAAAGTACCCAAAACACAAATTGGATGACGAGCAAACGATAGGAAAACCTCCAACCAAAACGATATCAAAAGCCTGAAAAGGAAAGAATGATGAGGGTGAGCAAAACCACTAGCTCAGTGAGGTGATAAGCCGGTCACCCCGACCCTTATACGAAGCATGTATTCCACTCGCGGTTCATAACATAAAATCCCACATTTCGTCCCACAATAACTATTTCTCACTCAGTATACATATTAATGAAAATAAAAACCTTAGTGCACATTTACGAATAACACAATTAGTTCAAACAACATGTTATCACATAAAAGACGCGTGGGTAGTCAATATCCTCCTCAAACTGAGCTCTCCGTCGAGAGACAGTCCAAGCCCGTCACCGTTACTCTAGATAAAATGCACATTAATATTCTTCTCAATACGCCAAGTGCTAAAGTTCACAATTCAATATCGATGTGAATACTTGAAATGATCAAACATATAAACATATATGACATGCATGTCCCACACCGGTGACGTTGACTGAGCCTATAATAGACTGATCCATCTAACGATCACCCTCCAGAGTATCAGTATTTGGAAAATGGACAGGTGCCCCGTTAGATCTAACTCACCCAGGTTTGCCAATCACGGGCAACTTGGTTGTCACTCTAACTCACCTGAACCACGACAATTCGGGCTACTTAATCAATGTCGCTCCAACTCACCCGAACCGTGACCAATTCGGGCTACTTAACCTTGGTACCAGGCATACATATGCATGTGCATCATAAGATGAATAACGACTCAAGTTAGAGTCTTAATTGGCACACAAGAATAACCAGAAATCAATAATACTCATAAAATGGCTAACATGACTCTAACCAGAGCAATCGAGCCAATCAGACTCTTTACCACATAACATAATACCAAATAATTTTCTTATCAATTAACTAAAACTAAAATAAATGTACATTTATCGAGGGTCCACACTTCCCACAAGAGAAGGCGTTCCCGAATTATCAACTCACAAGGAAGTGATTAACTCTCTCCGGAATCTGAAGTCGGTCCCTTGCCCTTCGTCGATGGTTCTTTACCTAGAAAGGAGATGAGCAATTACAGACAAATTAAATATAACTAACTATTAGCGTTAACATCCCTTTCATTGCTAAAAACAAATCCTAATCGAGTTCGAACGAGTCGATAGTAAATAAAAATGGCATGTAACTCCTTAACATCAGTTCCCAATCCCATATAACCGTTTCAATACATTAACTAAACGAAACGATAAAAAAATAAGTTTGAATTCGACATAAAAATTCTGAAATTTTCCAGCTAGCGGCAGTTTACGAGAAAAATCATAACTAATTGTAGAATAATCGGATTGAGGCGTTTCAAGTGGCTACGGAAAATTAAGTTTGCAAACTTTCAAGGGTAATAGCTATGTCAAAATCAGTTCGAACAGTCTGCAAATTACCCACATACCAAAAAGAAAAACCCCACAAAATTACAAAATCATGGAAGAAGAAGCTTAATTAACACACCACTTACCTCAAAACAACTTAGAAACCACCTAGGATGAGGGTTGTAAGGGAGAATTTGATCAACAAGGGTTTCTCCTCTTCACTCTTTTCTTTCCCCTCTTTTGGTTTTCTTCTCCCGTTCTTCTCTCTCTTTTTTTTTTTTAACTTTAGCCTTACTAATTATATATCAGGCCATTTAAGTGGGCTGAAACTTTGGGCCATAAAATAAATAAATAAGTTTGGGCTTTCTAAAAAAATCTAGTTGGGCTTAATTGGGCTAGCCTTTTGGGCTATAAAAATAAATAAATAGGTTTTGGGCTTTCTAAAAAAAATCTAGTTGGGCTTAATTCGGCTGGCCTTTTGGGCTCTAAAAATAAATAAATAGGTTTTCGGCTTTCTAAAAAAAATCTAGTTGAACTAAGATATTATACAACATATTAATTAAAGAATAAATAATGAGTATTCTAACGTCGAATCTATCATGCATTGTATGTTGTTTATTCTTACTTAACTTATAAGGAAATGAGTTTTTAAGTCAATCTTTCAATTATAGACGAGATAATGAGTCTTTGAACATCGAATCTATCATGTATTATATGTTGTTTATTCTTACTTCACTCCTAAGGAAATGAGTTTTTAAGTCAATGTTTTAATTAAAGACGAGATAATGAGTTTTTAAACGTAAAATCTATCATGCATTATATGTTGTTTATTTTTACTAAATTCATAAGGAAAAAAGTTTTTAAGTCAATGTTTCAATAAAGACGAGATAATGAGTATATAAACGTCGAATCTATCATGCATTATATGTTTTTAATTATTACTTAATTCATAAGGAAATGACTTTTTAATTTAATATTTTAATTGAAGACGAGAAAATGAGTATTGAAACGTCGAATCTATCATGCATTATATGTTGTTTATTCTTACTTAAATCATACGGAAATAAGTTCTTAAGTCAATGATTCAATTAAAGAGGAGATAATGAGTCTTTGAATATCGAATCTATCATGTATTATATGCTGTTTATTCATACTTAACTCATAAGGAAATGAGAATTTAAATCAACGTTTTAATTAAAGACGAGATAATGAGTTTTTAAACGTCGAATCTATCATGAATTATGTGTTGTTTATTTTTACTTAATTCATAAGAAAATGAGTTTTTAAGTCAATGTTTCAATTAAAGACGAGATAATGAGTATTTAAACGTCAAATCTATAATGCATTACATGTTTTTAATTATTACTTAATTCTTAAGGAAACGACTTTTAAGGTAATATTTTAATTAAAGACGAGATAATTAGTATTCAAACGTAGATCTATCATGCATTATATGTTGTTTATTCTTACTTAAATCATAAGGAAAAATGTTCTTAAGTCAATGTTTCAATTAAAGACGAGATAATGAGTCTTTGAATATCAAATCTACCATGTATTATCTGTTGTTTATTCTTACTTAACTCATAAGGAAATGAGTTTTTAAGTCAACATATTAATTAAAGACGAGATAACGAGTATTCTAACGTCGAATCTATCATGCATTGTATGTTGTTTATTCTTACTTAACTTATAAGGAAACGAGTTTTTAAGTCAATCTTTCAATTATAGACGAGATAATGAGTCTTTGAACATCGAATCTATCATGTATTATATGTTGTTTATTCTTACTTCACTCATAAGGAAATGAGTTTTTAAGTCAATGTTTTAATTAAAGACGAGATAATGAGTCTTTAAACGTAGAATCTATCATGCATTATATATTGTTTATTTTTACTTAATTCATAAGGAAACAAGTTTTTAAGTCAATGTTTCAATAAAGACGAGATAATGACTATTTAAACGTCGAATCTATCATGCATTATATGTTTTTAATTATTACTTAATTCATAAGGAAATGACTTTTTAATTTAATATTTTAATTGAAGACGAGAAAATGAGTATTGAAACGTCGAATCTTATAATATCTTAGCTCAACTAGATTTTTTTTTAGAAAGCCCAAAACCTATTTATTTATTTTTATGGCCCAAAAGACCAGCTCTATCTTAGCCCAACTAGATTTTTTTAGAAAGCCCAAACTTATTTATTTATTTATTTTGTTGCCCAAAGTTTCAGCCCACTTAAATGGTCAGATATATAATTATTAAGACTAAAGTTAAAAAAAAAGAGAGAAGAACGGGAGAAGAAAAACAAAAGAGGGGAAAGAAGAGACTGAAGAGGAGAAACATTTGTTGATCAAATTCTCCCTTACAACCCTCAACCTGGGTGGTTTCTAAGTTATTTTGAGGTAAGTGGTGTGTGAATTAAGCTTCCTTCTTCCATGGTTTTGTAATTTTGTGGGGTTTTTCTTTTTGGTCTGTGGGTAATTCGCAGACTGTTCGAACTGATTTTGACATAGCTATTGCCCTCGAAAGTTTGCAAACTTAATTTCTGTATGTAGCTGAACTCGTTAGCTTTCCTTAGCCACTTGAAACGCCTCAATCCGATTATTCTACAATTAGTTATGATTTTTCTCGTAAACTGCCGCTAGTTGGAAAATTTCAGAATTTTTATGTCGAATTCAAACTTATTTTTTATCGTTTCGTTTAGTTAATGTATTGAAACGGGTTATGTGGGATTGAGAACTGATGTTAAGGAGTTACATACCATTTTTATTTAATATCGACTCGTTCGAACTCGATTAGGATTTGTTTTTAGCAATGAAAGGGGTGTTACCGTTAATAGTTAGTTATATTTAATTTGTCTTTAATTGCTCATCTCCTTTCTAGGTAAAGAACCATAGACAAAGGGCAAGGGACCGACTTCAGATTCCGGAGAGAGTTAATCACTTCCTTGTGAGTTGATAATTCGGGAACGCCTTCTCTTGTGGGAAGTGTGGACCCTCGATAAATGTGCATTTATTTTAGTTTTAGTTAATTGATAAGAAAATTATTTGGTATTGTTTTATGTGGTAAAGAGCCTGATTGGCTCGATTGCTCTGGTTAGAGTCCTGTTAGCCATTTTATGAGTATTATTGATTTTAACTTATGTTGAAGAGCCTTGCCGGCTCGATATCTGATAACATTTATTGTGAATTATTTGAAAATTGATTTCTGGTTATTCTTGTGTGCTATTTAAGACTCTAACTTGAGTCGTTATTCATCTTATGATGCGTATGCATATGAATGCCTGGTACCAAGTTTAAGTTGCCCGAATTGGTCACGGTTCGGGTGAGTTGGAGCGACATTGATTAAGTAACCCGAATTGTCGCGGTTCGGGTGAGTTAGAGTGACAACCAAGTTGCCCGATGATTGGCAAACCCGGGTGAGTTAGATCTAACGGGGCACTTGTCCATTTGCCAAATACTGCTACTCTGGAGGGTGGTCGTTAGAGGGATCGGTCTATTATAGGCTCAGTCAACGTCACCGGTGTGGGACATGCATGTCATATATGTTTATATGTTTGATCATTTCAAGTATTCACATTGATATTGAGTTGTGACTTTAGCACTTGGCGTGTTGAGAAAGAATATTAATGTGCATTTTATCTAGAGTAACGGTGACGGGCTTGGACTGTCTCTCGACGGAGAGCTCAGTTCGAGGAGGATATTGACTACCCACGCGTCTTTTATGTGATAACATGTTGTTTGAACTAATTGTGTTATTTGTAAATGTGCACTAATGTTTTTATTTTCATTAATATGTACACTGAGTGAGAATAGTTATTGTGGGACGAAATGTTGGATTTTATGTTATGAACCGCGAATGGGAATACATGCTTCGTATAAGGGTCGGGGTGACCGGCTTATCACCTCACTGAGCTAGTGGTTTTGCTCACCCCCATCATTCTTTCCTTTTCAGGCTGTTGATATCGTTTTGGTTGGAGGTTTTCCTATCGTTTGCTCGTCATCCAATCAGTGTTTTGGGTACTTTCTCTTTTATGTAAATTGACGGATTCATTGGCGAGATTGTATAGTTTATATTTGGTGACCCCCTTGATATTCTTTTTGTACCTTCGCGATGTTATATCGTTCATGTATATTTTCTTTAAACTAAGTTACACCTTTGTATTTTGTACCTTTGTAAATCCTTGTTGATACTTTATGAGATGATGTCCTCGGGTTGTACCCGTTGTTTTCAGTTGTTCAGTAGGTACTTGATAGCAAGCCTTACGTTTTCCATAAACTTTGTGGAGTGGAGAGCACCCATTCCACGAAATTTATGGTTAACGTGGCGGTTGTCGCGTTCTGTCTGAGGTCAGGGCGTGACAAATCTATCATGCATTATATGTTGTTTATTCTTACTTAAATCATACGGAAACAAGTTCTTAAGTCAATGATTCAATTAAAGACGAGATAATGAGTCTTTGAATTTCGAATCTATCATGTATTATATGCTGTTTATTCATACTTAACTCATAAGGAAATGAGAATTTAAATCAACGTTTTAATTAAAGACGAGATAATGAGTTTTTAAACGTCGAATCTATCATGAATTATGTGTTGTTTATTTTTACTTAATTCATAAGAAAATGAGTTTTTAAGTCAATGTTTCAATTAAAGACGAGATAATGAGTATTTAAACGTCAAATCTATAATGCATTACATGTTTTTAATTATTACTTAATTCTTAAGGAAACGACTTTTAAGTTAATATTTTAATTAAAGACGAGATAATTAGTATTCAAACGTAGATCTATCATGCATTATATGTTGTTTATTCTTACTTAAATAATAAGGAAACATGTTCTTAAGTCAATGTTTCAATTAAAGACGAGATAATGAGTCTTTGAATATCGAATCTACCATGTATTATATGTTGTTTATTCTTACTTAACTCATAAGGAAATGAGTTTTTAGTCAACATATTAATTAAAGACGAGATAATGAGTATTCTAACGTCGAATCTATCATGCATTGTATGTTGTTTATTCTTACTTAACTTATAAGGAAACGAGTTTTTAAGTCAATCTTTCAATTATAGACGAGATAATGAGTCTTTGAACATCGAATCTATCATGTATTATATGTTGTTTATTCTTACTTCACTCCTAAGGAAATGAGTTTTAAGTCAATGTTTTAATTAAAGACGAGATAATGAGTCTTTAAACGTAGAATCTATCATGCATTATATGTTCTTTATTTTTACTTAATTCATAAGGAAACAAGTTTTTAAGTCAATGGTTTAATAAAGACGAGATAATGAGTATTTAAACATCGAATCTATCATGCATAATATGTTTTTAATTATTACTTAATTCATGAGGAAATGACTTTTTAATTCAATATTTTAATTGAAGACGAGAAAATGAGTATTGAAACTTCGAATCTATCATGCATTATATGTTGTTTATTCTTACTTAAATCATTCGGAAACGAGTTCTTAAGTCAATGATTCAATTAAAGACGAGATAATGAGTCTTTGAATATCGAATCTACCATGTATTATATGTTGTTTATTCTTACTTAACTGGTAAAGAAATTAGATTTTAAGTCAACATTTTAATTAAAGACGATATAATTAGTTTTTAAACGTTGAATCTGTCAAGCATTATATGTTATTTATTTTTACTTAATTAATACGAAAACGAGTTTTAAAGTCAATGTTTCAATTAAAGACGAGATAATGAGTCTTTGAATATCGAATCTACCATGTATTATCTGTTGTTTATTCTTACTTAACTCATACGGAAATGAGTTTTTAAGTCAACATATTAATTAAAGAATAAATAATGAGTATTCTAACGTCGAATCTATCATGCATTGTATGTTGTTTATTCTTACTTAACTTATAAGGAAATGAGTTTTTAAGTCAATCTTTCAATTATAGACGAGATAATGAGTCTTTGAACATCGAATCTATCATGTACTATATGTTGTTTATTCTTACTTCACTCGTAAGGAAATGAGTTTTTAAGTCAATGTTTTAATTAAAGACGAGATAATGAGTCTTTAAACGTAGAATCTATCATGCATTATATGTTGTTTATTTTAACTTAATTCATAAGGAAACAAGTTTTTAAGTCAATGTTTCAATTAAGACGAGATAATGAGTATTTAAACGTCGAATCTATCATGCATTATATGTTTTTAATTATTACTTAATTCATAAGGAAATGACTTTTTAATTTAATATTTTAATTGAAGACGAGAAAATGAGTATTGAAACGTCGAATCTATCATGCATTATATGTTGTTTATTCTTACTTAAATCATTCGGAAACGAGTTCTTAAGTCAATGATTCAATTAAAGACGAGATAATGAGTCTTTGAATATCGAATCTATCATGTATTATATGCTGTTTATTCATACTTAACTCATAAGGAAATGAGAATTTAAATCAACGTTTCAATTAAAGACGAGATAATGAGTCTTTGAATATCGAATCTACCATGTATTATCTGTTGTTTATTCTTACTTAACTCATAAGGAAATGAGTTTTTAAGTCAACATATTAATTAAAGAATAAATAATGAGTATTCTAACGTCGAATCTATCATGCATTGTATGTTGTTTATTCTTACTTAACTTATAAGGAAATGAGTTTTTAAGTCAATCTTTCAATTATAGACGAGATAATGAGTCTTTGAACATCGAATCTATCATGTACTATATGTTGTTTATTCTTACTTCACTCGTAAGGAAATGAGTTTTTAAGTCAATGTTTTAATTAAAGACGAGATAATGAGTCTTTAAACGTAGAATCTATCATGCATTATATGTTGTTTATTTTAACTTAATTCATAAGGAAACAAGTTTTTAAGTCAATGTTTCAATAAAGACGAGATAATGAGTATTTAAACGTCGAATCTATCATGCATTATATGTTTTTAATTATTACTTAATTCATAAGGAAATGACTTTTTAATTTAATATTTTAATTGAAGACGAGAAAATGAGTATTGAAACGTCGAATCTATCATGCATTATATGTTGTTTATTCTTACTTAAATCATACAGAAATAAGTTCTTAAGTCAATGATTCAATTAAAGACGAGATAATGAGTCTTTGAATATCGAATCTATCATGTATTATATGCTGTTTATTCATACTTAACTCATAAGGAAATGAGAATTTAAATCAACGTTTAAATTAAAGACGAGATAATGAGTTTTTAAACGTCGAATCTATCATGAATTATGTTTTGTTTATTTTTACTTAATTCAAAAGAAAACGAGTTTTTAAGTCAATGTTTCAATTAAAGACGAGATAATGAGTATTTAAAAGTCAAATCTATAATGCATTACATGTTTTTAATTATTACTTAATTCTTAAGGAAACGACTTTTAAGTTATTATTTTAATTAAAGACGAGATAATTAGTATTCAAACGTAGATCTATCATGCATGATATGTTGTTTATTCTTACTTAAATCATAAGGAAACATGTTCTTAAGTCAATGTTTCAATTAAAGACGAGATAATGAGTCTTTGAATATCGAATCTACCATGTATTATCTGTTGTTTATTCTTACTTAACTCATAAGGAAATGAGTTTTTAAGTCAACATATTAATTAAAGAATAAATAATGAGTATTCTAACGTCGAATCTATCATGCATTGTATGTTGTTTATTCTTACTTGACTTATAAGGAAATGAGTTTTTAAGTCAATCTTTCAATTATAGACGAGATAATGAGTCTTTGAACATCGAATCTATCATGTACTATATGTTGTTTATTCTTACTTCACTCGCAAGGAAATGAGTTTTTAAGTCAATGTTTTAATTAAAGACGAGATAATGAGTCTTTAAACGTAGAATCTATCATGCATTATATGTTGTTTATTTTAACTTAATTCATAAGGAAACAAGTTTTTAAGTCAATGTTTCAATAAAGACGAGATAATGAGTATTTAAACGTCGAATCTATCATGCATTATATGTTTTTAATTATTACTTAATTCATAAGGAAATGACTTTTTAATTTAATATTTTAATTGAAGACGAGAAAATGAGTATTGAAACATCGAATCTATCATGCATTATATGTTGTTTATTCTTACTTAAATCATACAGAAATAAGTTCTTAAGTCAATGATTCAATTAAAGACGAGATAATGAGTCTTTGAATATCGAATCTATCATGTATTATATGTTGTTTATTCATACTTAACTCATAAAGAAATGAGAATTTAAATCAACGTTTTAATTAAAGACGAGATAATGTGTTTTTAAACGTCGAATCTATCATGAATTATGTGTTGCTTATTTTTACTTAATTCATAAGAAAATGATTTTTTAAGTCAATGATTCAATTAAAGATGAGATAATGAGTATTTAAACGTCAAATCTATAATGCATTACATGTTTTTAATTATTACTTAATTCATAAGGAAACGACTTTTAAGTTAATATTTTAATTAAAGACGAGATAATTAGTATTCAAACGTAGATCTATCATGCATTATATGTTGTTTATTCTTACTTAAATCATAAGTAAACATGTTCTTAAGTCAATGTTTCAATTAAAGACGAGATAATGAGTCTTTGAATATCGAATCTACCATGTATTATCTGTTGTTTATTCTTACTTAACTCATAAGGAAATGAGTTTTTAAGTCAACATATTAATTAAAGACGAGATAATGAGTATTCTAACGTCGAATCTATCATGCATTGTATGTTGTTTATTCTTACTTAACTTATAAGGAAACGAGTTTTTAAGTTAATCTTTCAATTAAAGACGGGATAATGAGTCTTTGAATATCGAATCTATCATGTATCATATGTTTTTTATTCTTACATAACTCATAAAAAAATGGAGTTCTTAATTCAATGATATAATTAAAGACGAGGTAATGAGTCTTTAAACATCGTGTCTATCATGCATTATATGTTGTTTATTCTTACCTATCTCATAAGGTAACAAGTTCTTAAGTCAATGATTCCATTAAAGTCGAGATAATGAGTCTTTGAATATCGAATCTATCATGTATTATATACTGTTTATTCATACTTAACTCATAAGGAAATGAGAATTTAAGTCAACGTTTTAATTAAAGACAAGATAATGAGTTTTTAAACGTCGATTCTATCATGCATTATGTGTTGTTTATTTTTACTTAATTCATAAGAAAATGAGTTTTTAAGTCAATGTTTCAATTAAAGACGAAATAATGAGTATATAAAAGTCAAATCTATAATGCATTACATGTTTTTAATTATTACTTAATTCATAAGGAAACGACTTTTAAGTTAATATTTTAATTAAAGACGAGATAATTAGTATTCAAACGTAGATCTATCATGCATTATATGTTGTTTATTCTTACTTAAATCATAAAGAAACATGTTCTTAAGTTAATGTTTCAATTAAAGACGAGTTAATGAGTCTTTAAATATTGAATCTACCATGTATTATCTGTTGTTTATTCTTACTTAACTCATAAGGAAATGAGTTTTTAAGTCAACATATTAATTATAGACGAGATAATGAGTCTTTGAACATCGAATCTATCATGTAGTATAAGTTGTTTATTCTTACTTCACTCCTAAGGAAATGAGTTTTTAAGTCAATGTTTTAATTAAAGACGAGATAATGAGTCTTTAAACGTAGAATCTATCATGCATTATATGTTGTTTATTTTTACTTAATTCATAAGGAAACAAGTTTTTAAGTCAATGTTTCAATAAAGACGAGATAATGAGTATTTAAACGTCGAATCTATCATGCATTATATGTTTTTAATTATTACTTAATTCATAAGGAAATGACTTTTTAATTTAATATTTTAATTGAAGACGAGAAAATGAGTATTGAAACGTCGAATATATCATGCATTATATGTTGTTTATTCTTACTTAAATCATACGGAAACAAGTTCTTAAGTCAATGATTCAATTAAAGACGAGATAATGAGTCTTTGAATATCGAATCTTTCATGTATTATATACTGTTTATTCATACTTAACTCATAAGGAAATGAGAATTTAAATCAACGTTTTAATTAAAGACGAGATAATGAGTTTTTAAACGTCGAATCTATCATGAATTATGTGTTGTTTATTTTTACTTAATTCATAAGAAAACGAGTTTTTAAGTCAATGTTTGAATTAAAGATGAGATAATGAGTATTTAAACGTCAAATCTATAATGCATAACATGTTTTTAATTATTACTTAATTCTTAAGGAAACGACTTTTAAGTTAATATTTTAATTAAAGACGAGATAATTAGTATTCAAACGTAGATCTATCATGTATTATATGTTGTTTATTCTTACTTAAATCATAAGGAAACATGTTCTTAAGTCAATGTTTCAATTAAAGACGAGATAATGATTCTTTGAATATCGAATCTACCATGTATTATCTGTTGTTTATTCTTACTTAACTCATAAGGAAATGAGTTTTTAAGTCAACATATTAGTTAAAGACGAGATAATGAGTATCTAACGTCGAATCTATAATGCATTGTATATTGTTTATTCTTACTTAACTTATAAGGAAACGAGTTTTTAAGTCAATCTTTCAATTATAGACGAGATAATGAGTCTTTGAACATCGAATCTATCATGTATTATATGTTGTTTATTCTTACTTCACTCCTAAGGAAATGAGTATTTAAGTCAATGTTTTAATTAAAGACGAGATAATAAGTCTTTAAACGTAGAATCTATCATGCATTATATATTGTTATTTTTACTTAATTCATAAGGAAACAAGTTTTTAAGTCAATGTTTCAATAAAGACGAGATAATGAGTATTTAAACGTCGAATCTATCATGCATTATATGTTTTTAATTATTAATTAATTCATAAGGAAATGGCTTTTTAATTTAATATTTTAATTGAAGACGAGAAAATGAGTATTGAAACGTCGAATCTATCATGCATTATATGTTGTTTATTCTTACTTAAATCACACGGAAACAAGTTCTTAAGTCAATGATTCAATTAAAGACGAGATAATAAGTCTTTGAATATCGAATCTATCATGTATTATATGCTGTTTATTCATACTTAACTCATAAGGAAATGAGAATTTAAATCAACGTTTTAATTAAAGTCGAGATAATGTGTTTTTAAACGTCGAATCTATCATGAATTATGTGTTGTTTATTTTTACTTAATTCATAAGAAAACGAGTTTTTAAGTCAATGTTTCAATTAAAGACGAGATAATGAGTATTTAAACGTCAAATATATAATGCATTACATGTTTTTAATTATTACTTAATTCTTAAGGAAACGACTTTTAAGTTAATATTTTAATTAAAGACGAGATAATTAGTATTCAAACGTAGATCTATCATGCATTATATGTTGTTTATTCTTACTTAAATCATAAGGAAACATGTTCTTAAGTCAATGTTTCAATTAAAGACGAGATAATGAGTCTTTGAATATCGAATCTACCATGTATTATCTGTTGTTTATTCTTACTTAACTCATAAGGAAATGAGTTTTTAAGTCAACATATTAATTAAAGACGAGATAATGAGTATTCTAACGTCGAATCTATCATGCATTGTATGTTGTTTATTCTTACTTAACTTATAAAGAAACGAGTTTTTAAGTGAATCTTTCAATTATAGACGAGATAATGAGTCTTTGAACATTGAATCTATCATGTATTATATGTTGTTTATTCTTATTTCACTCCTAAGGAAATGAGTTTTTAAGTCAATGTTTTAATTAAAGACGAGAAAATGAGTCTTTAAACGTAGAATCTATCATGCGTTATATGTTGTTTATTTTTACTTAATTCATAAGGAAACAAGTTTTTAAGTCAATGTTTCAATAAAGACAAGATAATGAGTATTTAAAAGTCGAATCTATCATGCATTATATGTTTTTAATTATTACTTAATTTATAAGGAAATGACTTTTTAATTTAATATTTTAATTGAAGACGAGAAAATGATATTGAAACTTCGAATCTATCATGCATTATATGTTGTTTATTCTTACTTAAATCATACAGAAACAAGTTCTTAAGTCAATGATTCAATTAAAGACGAGATAATGAGTCTTTGAATATCGAATCTACCATGTATTATATGTTGTTTATTCTTACTTAACTGATAAAGAAATGAGATTTTAAGTCAACATTTTAATTAAAGACGATATAATGAGTTTTTAAACGTTGAATCTGTCATGCATTATATGTTATTTATTTTTACTTAACTAATAAGAAAACGAGTTTTAAAGTCAATGTTTCAATTAAAGCCGAGATAATGAGTATTTAAACATCGAATCTATCATGCATTATATGTTTTTAATTATTAATTAATTCATAAAGAAACGACTATTTCATTTAATGTTTTAATTAAAGATGAGATAATGAGTAATTAAACGTCGAATCTATCATGCATTGTATGATGTTTATTCTTACTTAACCGAAAAGGAAGTTAGTTTTTAAGTCAATCTTTCAATTAAAGACGGGATAATGAGTATTTGAATATCGAATCTATCATGTATCATATGCTGTTTATTCTTACTTAACTCATAAAAAAAGGAGTTCTTAATTCAACGATCTAATTAAAGACAAGGTAATGAGTCTTTAAACATCGAATCTATCATGCATTATATGTTGTTTATTCTTACCTATTTCATATGGTAACAAGTTCTTAAGTCAATGATTTCATTAAAGTCGAGATAATGAGTCTTTGAATATCTAATCTGTCATGTATTATATGCTGTTTATTCATACTTAACTCATAAGGAAATGAAAATTTAAATCAACGTTTTAATTAAAGATGAGATAATGAGTTTTTAAACGTCGAATCTATCATGAATTATATGTTGTTTATTTTTACTTAATTCATAAGAAAACGAGTTTTTAAGTCAATGTTTCAATTAAAGACGAGATAATGAGTATTTAAACGTCAAATCTATAATGCATTACATGTTTTTTATTATTACTTAATTCTTAAGGAAACGACTTTTAAGTTAATATTTTAATTAAAGACGAGATAATTATTATTCAAACGTAGATCTATCATGCATGATATGTTGTTTATTCTTACTTAAATAATAAGGAAACATGTTCTTAAGTCAATGTTTCAATTAATGACGAGATAATGAATCTTTGAATATCGAATCTTCCATGTATTATCTGTTGTTTATTCTTACTTAAATCATAAGGAAATGAGTTTTTAAGTCAACATATTAATTAAAGAATAAATAATGAGTATTCTAACGTCGAATCTATCATGCATTGTATGTTGTTTATTCTTACTTAACTTATAAGGAAACGAGTTTTTAAGTCAATCTTTCAATTATAGACGAGATAATGAGTCTTTGAACATCGAATCTATAATGTATTATTTGTTGTTTATTCTTACTTCACTCCTAAGGAAATGAGTTTTTAAGTCAATGTTTTAATTAAAGACGAGATAATGAGTCTTTAAAAATAGAATCTATCATGCATTATATATTGTTTATTTTTACTAAATTCATAAGGAAACAAGTTTTTAAGTCAATGTTTCAATAAAGACGAGATAATGAGTATTTAAACGTCGAATCTATCATGCATTATATGTTTTTAATTATTACTTAATTCATAAGGAAATGACTTTTTAATTTAATATTTTAATTGAAGACGAGAAAATGAGTATTGAAACTTCGAATCTATCATGCATTATATGTTGTTTATTCTTACTTAAATCATACGGAAACAAGTTCTTAAGTCAATGATTCAATTAAAGACGAGATAATGAGTCTTTGAATATCGAATATACCATGTATTATGTGTTGTTTATTCTTACTTAACTGATAAAGAAATGAGATTTTAAGTCAACATTTTAATTAAATACGATATAATGAGTTTTTAAACGTTGAATCTGTCATGCATTATATGTTATTTATTTTTACTTAATTAATAAGAAAACGAGTTTTAAAGTCAATGTTTCAATTAAAGCCGAGATAATGAGTATTTAAACATCGAATCTATCATGCATTATATGTTTTTAATTATTAATTAATTCATAAAGAAACGACTATTTCAGTTAATGTTTTAATTAAAGATGAGATAATGAGTAATTAAACGTCGAATCTATCATGCATTGTATGATGTTTATTCTTACTTAACCGAAAAGGAAGTTAGTTTTTAAGTCAATCTTTCAATTAAAGACGGGATAATGAGTATTTGAATATCGAATCTATCATGTATCATATGCTGTTTATCCTTACTTAACTCATAAAAAAAGGAGTTCTTAATTCAACGATTTAATTAAAGACAAGGTAATGAGTCTTTAAACATCGAATCTATCATGCATTATATGTTGTTTATTCTTACCTATTTCATATGGTAACAAGTTCTTAAGTCAATGAATTCATTAAAGTCGAGATAATGAGTCTTTGAATATCTAATCTGTCATGTATTATATGTTGTTTATTCATACTTAACTCATAAGGAAATGAAAATTTAAATCAACGTTTTAATTAAAGATGAGATAATGAGTTTTTAAACGTCGAATCTATCATGAATTATATGTTGTTTATTTTTACTTAATTCATAAGAAAACGAGTTTTTAAGTCAATGTTTCAATTAAAGACGAGATAATGAGTATTTAAACGTCAAATCTATAATGCATTACATGTTTTTTATTATTACTTAATTCTTAAGGATACGACTTTTAAGTTAATATTTTAATTAAAGACGAGATAATTAGTATTCAAACGTAGATCTATCATGCATGATATGTTGTTTATTCTTACTTAAATAATAAGGAAACATGTTCTTAAGTCAATGTTTCAATTAATGACGAGATAATGAATCTTTGAATATCGAATCTACCATGTATTATCTGTTGTTTATTCTTACTTAAATCATAAGGAAATGAGTTTTTAAGTCAACATATTAATTAAAGAATAAATAATGAGTATTCTAACGTCGAATCTATCATGCATTGTATGTTGTTTATTCTTACTTAACTTATAAGGAAACGAGTTTTTAAGTCAATCTTTCAATTATAGACGAGATAATGAGTCTTTGAACATCGAATCTATAATGTATTATTTGTTGTTTATTCTTACTTCACTCCTAAGGAAATGAGTTTTTAAGTCAATGTTTTAATTAAAGACGAGATAATGAGTCTTTAAAAATAGAATTTATCATGCATTATATATTGTTTATTTTTACTAAATTCATAAGGAAACAAGTTTTTAAGTCAATGTTTCAATAAAGACGAGATAATGAGTATTTAAACGTCGAATCTATCATGCATTATATGTTTTTAATTATTAATTAATTCATAAGGAAATGGCTTTTTAATTTAATATTTTAATTGAAGACGAGAAAATGAGTATTGAAACATCTAATCTATCATGCATTATATGTTGTTTATTCTTACTTAAATCACACGGAAACAAGTTCTTAAGTCAATGATTCAATTAAAGACGAGATAATAAGTCTTTGAATATCGAATCTATCATGTATTATATGCTGTTTATTCATACTTAACTCATAAGGAAATGAGAATTTAAATCAACGTTTTAATTAAAGTCGAGATAATGTGTTTTTAAACGTCGAATCTATCATGAATTATGTGTTGTTTATTTTTACTTAATTCATAAGAAAACGAGTTTTTAAGTCAATGTTTCAATTAAAGACGAGATAATGAGTATTTAAACGTCAAATATATAATGCATTACATGTTTTTAATTATTACTTAATTCTTAAGGAAACGACTTTTAAGTTAATATTTTAATTAAAGACGAGATAATTAGTATTCAAACGTAGATCTATCATGCATTATATGTTGTTTATTCTTACTTAAATCATAAGGAAACATGTTCTTAAGTCAATGTTTCAATTAAAGACGAGATAATGAGTCTTTGAATATCGAATCTACCATGTATTATCTGTTGTTTATTCTTACTTAACTCATAAGGAAATGAGTTTTTAAGTCAACATATTAATTAAAGACGAGATAATGAGTATTCTAACGTCGAATCTATCATGCATTGTATGTTGTTTATTCTTACTTAACTTATAAGGAAACGAGTTTTTAAGTGAATCTTTCAATTATAGACGAGATAATGAGTCTTTGAACATTGAATCTATCATGTATTATATGTTGTTTATTCTTATTTCACTCCTAAGGAAATGAGTTTTTAAGTCAATGTTTTAATTAAAGACGAGAAAATGAGTCTTTAAACGTAGAATCTATCATGCATTACATGTTGTTTATTTTTACTAAATTCATAAGGAAACAAGTTTTTAAGTCAATGTTTCAATAAAGACAAGATAATGAGTATTTAAAAGTCGAATCTATCATGCATTATATGTTTTTAATTATTACTTAATTTATAAGGAAATGACTTTTTAATTTAATATTTTAATTGAAGACGAGAAAATGATATTGAAACTTCGAATCTATCATGCATTATATGTTGTTTATTCTTACTTAAATCATACAGAAACAAGTTCTTAAGTCAATGATTCAATTAAAGACGAGATAATGAGTCTTTGAATATCGAATCTACCATGTATTATATGTTGTTTATTCTTACTTAACTGATAAAGAAATGAGATTTTAAGTCAACATTTTAATTAAAGACGATATAATGAGTTTTTAAACGTTGAATCTGTCATGCATTATATGTTATTTATTTTTACTTAATTAATAAGAAAACGAGTTTTAAAGTCAATGTTTCAATTAAAGCCGAGATAATGAGTATTTAAACATCGAATCTATCATGCATTATATGTTTTTAATTATTAATTAATTCATAAAGAAACGACTGTTTCATTTAATGTTTTAATTAAAGATGAGATAATGAGTAATTAAACGTCGAATCTATCATGCATTGTATGATGTTTATTCTTACTTAACCGAAAAGGAAGTTAGTTTTTAAGTCAATCTTTCAATTAAAGACGGGATAATGAGTATTTGAATATCGAATCTATCATGTATCATATGCTGTTTATTCTTACTTAACTCATAAAAAAGGAGTTCTTAATTCAACGATCTAATTAAAGACAAGGTAATGAGTCTTTAAACATCGAATCTATCATGCATTATATGTTGTTTATTCTTACCTATTTCATATGGTAACAAGTTCTTAAGTCAATGATTTCATTAAAGTCGAGATAATGAGTCTTTGAATATCTAATCTGTCATGTATTATATGCTGTTTATTCATACTTAACTCATAAGGAAATGAAAATTTAAATCAACGTTTTAATTAAAGATGAGATAATGAGTTTTTAAACGTCGAATCTATCATGAATTATATGTTGTTTATTTTTACTTAATTCATAAGAAAACGAGTTTTTAAGTCAATGTTTCAATTAAAGACGAGATAATGAGTATTTAAACGTCAAATCTATAATGCATTACATGTTTTTTACTATTACTTAATTCTTAAGGAAACGACTTTTAAGTTAATATTTTAATTAAAGACGAGATAATTATTATTCAAACGTAGATCTATCATGCATGATATGTTGTTTATTCTTACTTAAATAATAAGGAAACATGTTCTTAAGTCAATGTTTCAATTAATGACGAGATAATGAATCTTTGAATATCGAATCTTCCATGTATTATCTGTTGTTTATTTTTACTTAAATCATAAGGAAATGAGTTTTTAAGTCAACATATTAATTAAAGAATAAATAATGAGTATTCTAACGTCGAATCTATCATGCATTGTATGTTGTTTATTCTTACTTAACTTATAAGGAAACGAGTTTTTAAGTCAATCTTTCAATTATAGACGAGATAATGAGTCTTTGAACATCGAATCTATAATGTATTATTTGTTGTTTATTCTTACTTCACTCCTAAGGAAATGAGTTTTTAAGTCAATGTTTTAATTAAAGACGAGATAATGAGTCTTTAAAAATAGAATCTATCATGCATTATATATTGTTTATTTTTACTAAATTCATAAGGAAACAAGTTTTTAAGTCAATGTTTCAATAAAGACGAGATAATGAGTATTTAAACGTCGAATCTATCATGCATTATATGTTTTTAATTATTACTTAATTCATAAGGAAATGACTTTTTAATTTAATATTTTAATTGAAGACGAGAAAATGAGTATTGAAACTTCGAATCTATAATGCATTATATGTTGTTTATTCTTACTTAAATCATACGGAAACAAGTTCTTAAGTCAATGATTCAATTAAAGACGAGATAATGAGTCTTTGAATATCGAATCTACCATGTATTATATGTTGTTTATTCTTACTTAACTGATAAAGAAATGAGATTTTAAGTCAACATTTTAATTATATACGATATAATGAGTTTTTAAACGTTGAATCTGTCATGCATTATATGTTATTTATTTTTACTTAATTAATAAGAAAACGAGTTTTAAAGTCAATGTTTCAATTAAAGCCGAGATAATGAGTATTTAAACATCGAATCTATCATGCATTATATGTTTTTAATTATTAATTAATTCATAAAGAAACGACTATTTCAGTTAATGTTTTAATTAAAGATGAGATAATGAGTAATTAAACGTCGAATCTATCATGCATTGTATGATGTTTATTCTTACTTAACCGAAAAGGAAGTTAGTTTTTAAGTCAATCTTTCAATTAAAGACGGGATAATGAGTATTTGAATATCGAATCTATCATGTATCATATGCTGTTTATTCTTACTTAACTCATAAAAAAAGGAGTTCTTAATTCAACGATTTAATTAAAGACAAGGTAATGAGTCTTTAAACATCGAATCTATCATGCATTATATGTTGTTTATTCTTACCTATTTCATATGGTAACAAGTTCTTAAGCCAATGAATTCATTAAAGTCGAGATAATGAGTCTTTGAATATCTAATCTGTCATGTATTATATGCTGTTTATTCATACTTAACTCATAAGGAAATGAAAATTTAAATCAACGTTTTAATTAAAGATGAGATAATGAGTTTTTAAACGTCGAATCTATCATGAATTATATGTTGTTTATTTTTACTTAATTCATAAGAAAATGAGTTTTTAAGTCAATGTTTCAATTAAAGACGAGATAATGAGTATTTAAACGTCAAATCTATAATGCATTACATGTTTTTTATTATTACTTAATTCTTAAGGAAACGAATTTTAAGTTAATATTTTAATTAAAGACGAGATAATTAGTATTCAAACGTAGATCTATCATGCATGATATGTTGTTTATTCTTACTTAAATAATAAGGAAACATGTTCTTAAGTCAATGTTTCAATTAATGACGAGATAATGAATCTTTGAATATCGAATCTACCATGTATTATCTGTTGTTTATTCTTACTTAAATCATAAGGAAATGAGTTTTTAAGTCAACATATTAATTAAAGAATAAATAATGAGTATTCTAACGTCGAATCTATCATGCATTGTATGTTGTTTATTCTTGCTTAACTTATAAGGAAATGAGTTTTTAAGTCAATCTTTCAATTATAGACGAGATAATGAGTCTTTGAACATCGAATCTATCATGTATTATATGTTGTTTATTCTTACTTCACTCCTAAGGAAATGAGTTTTTAAGTCAATGTTTTAATTAAAGACGAGATAATGAGTCTTTAAACGTAGAATCTATCATGCATTATATGTTGTTTATTTTTACTAAATTCATAAGGAAACAAGTTTTTAAGTCAATGTTTCAATAAAGACGAGATAATGAGTATTTAAACGTCGAATCTATCATGCATTATATGTTTTTAGTTATTACTTAATTCATAAGGAAATGACTTTTTAATTTAATATTTTAATTGAAGACGAGAAAATGAGTATTGAAACGTCGAATCTATCATGCATTATATGTTGTTTATTCTTACTTAAATAATACGGAAATAAGTTCTTAAGTCAATGATTCAATTAAAGACTAGATAATGAGTCTTTGAATATTGAATCTATCATGTATTATATGCTGTTTATTCATACTTAACTCATAAGGAAATGAGAATTTAAATCAAAGTTTTAATAAAAGACGAGATAATGAGTTTTTAAACGTCGAATCTATCATGAATTATGTGTTGTTTATTTTTACTTAATTCATAAGAAAACGAGTTTTTAAGTCAATTTTCAATTAAAGACGAGATAATGAGTAATTAAACGTCAAATCTATAATGCATTACATGTTTTTAATTATTACTTAATTCTTAAGGAAACGACTTTTAAGTTAATATTTTAATTAAAGACGAGATAATTTGTATTCAAACGTAGATCTATCATGCATTATATGTTTTTTATTCTTACTTAAATCATAAGGAAACATGTTTTTAAGTCAATGTTTAAATTAAAGACGAGATAATGAGTCTTTGAATATCGAATCTACCATGTATTATCTGTTGTTTATTCTTATTTAACTCATAAGGAAATGAGTTTTTAAGTCAACATATTAATTAAAGACGAGATAATGAGTATTCTAACGTCGAATCTATCATGCATTGTATGTTGTTTATTCTTACTTAACTTATAAGGAAACGAGTTTTTAAGTCAATCTTTCAATTATAGACGAGATAATGAGTCTTTGAACATCGAATCTATCATGTATTATATGTTGTTTATTCTTACTTCACTCCTAAGGAAATGATTTTTTAAGTCAATGTTTTAATTAAAGACGAGATAATGAGTCTTTAAACGTAGAATCTATCATGCATTATATGTTGTTTATTTTTACTAAATTCATAAGGAAACAAGTTTTTAAGTCAATGTTTCAATAAAGACGAGATAATGAGTATTTAAACGTCGAATCTATCATGCATTATATGTTTTTAATTATTACTTAATTCATAAGGAAATGACTTTTTAATTTAATATTTTAATTGAAGACGAGAAAATGAGTATTGAAACTTCGAATCTATCATGCATTATATGTTGTTTATTCTTACTTAAATCATACGGAAACAAGTTCTTAAGTCAATGATTCAATTAAAGACTAGATAATGAGTCTTTGAATATCGAATCTACCATGTATTATATGTTGTTTATTCTTACTTAACTGATAAAGAAATGAGATTTTAAGTCAACATTTTAATTAAATACGATATAATGAGTTTTTAAACGTTGAATCTGTCATGCATTATATGTTATTTATTTTTACTTAATTAATAAGAAAACGAGTTTTAAAGTCAATGTTTCAATTAAAGACGAGATAATGAGTATTTAAACATCGAATCTAACATGCATTATATGTTTTTAATTATTAATTAATTCATAAAGAAACGACTATTTCAGTTAATGTTTTAATTAAAGATGAGATAATGAGTAATTAAACGTCGAATCTATCATGCATTGTATGTTGTTTATTCTTACTTAACTGAAAAGGAAGTGAGTTTTTAAGTCAATCTTTCAATTAAAGACGGGATAATGAGTATTTGAATATCGAATCTATCATGTATCATATGGTGTTTATTCTTACTTAACTCATAAAAAATGGAGTTCTTAATTCAACGATTTAATTAAAGACAAGGTAATGAGTCTTTAAACATCGAATCTATCATGCATTATATGTTGTTTATTTTTACCTATTTCATATAGTAACAAGTTCTTAAGTCAATGATTTCATTAAAGTCAAGATAATGAGTCTTTGAATATCTAATCTGTCATGTATTATATGCTGTTTATTCATACTTAACTCATAAGGAAATGAAAATTTAAATCAACGTTTTAATTAAAGATGAGATAATGAGTTTTTAAACGTCGAATCTATCATGAATTATATGTCATTTATATTTACTTAATTCATAAGAAAACGAGTTTTTAAGTCAATGTTTCAATTAAAGACGAGATAATGAGTATTTAAGCGTCAAATCTATAATGCATTACATGTTTTTTATTATTACTTAATTCTTAAGGAAACGACTTTTAAGTTAATATTTTAATTAAAGACGAGATAATTAGTATTCAAACGTAGATCTATCATGCATGATATGTTGTTTATTCTTACTTAAATAATAAGGAAACATGTTCTTAATTCAATGTTTCAA
The DNA here is from genome assembly GCA_023678885.1 of Pogostemon cablin. NCBI lineage: Eukaryota > Viridiplantae > Streptophyta > Magnoliopsida > Lamiales > Lamiaceae > Pogostemon > Pogostemon cablin. The sequence goes on along the minus strand of JAHCLQ010000575.1, from coordinate 45,198 downwards.
TTAATGACGAGATAATGAATCTTTGAATATCGAATCTACCATGTATTATCTGTTGTTTATTCTTACTTAAATCATAAGGAAATGAGTTTTTAAGTCAACATATTAATTAAAGAATAAATAATGAGTATTCTAACGTCGAATCTATCATGCATTGTATGTTGTTTATTCTTACTTAACTTATAAGGAAATGAGTTTTTAAGTCAATCTTTCAATTATAGACGAGATAATGAGTCTTTGAACATCGAATCTATCATGTATTATATGTTGTTTATTCTTACTTCACTCCTAAGGAAATGAGTTTTTAAGTCAATGTTTTAATTAAAGACGAGATAATGAGTTTTTAAACGTAAAATCTATCATGCATTATATGTTGTTTATTTTTACTAAATTCATAAGGAAAAAAGTTTTTAAGTCAATGTTTCAATAAAGACGAGATAATGAGTATTTAAACGTCGAATCTATCATGCATTATATGTTTTTAATTATTACTTAATTCGTAAGGAAATGACTTTTTAATTTAATATTTTAATTGAAGACGAGAAAATGAGTATTGAAACGTCGAATCTATCATGCATTATATGTTGTTTATTCTTACTTAAATCATACGGAAATAAGTTCTTAAGTCAATGATTCAATTAAAGACGAGATAATGAGTCTTTGAATATTGAATCTATCATGTATTATATGCTGTTTATTCATACTTAACTCATAGGGAAATGAGAATTTAAATCAAAGTTTTAATTAAAGACGAGATAATGAGTTTTTAAACGTCGAATCTATCATGAATTATGTGTTGTTTATTTTTACTTAATTCATAAGAAAACGAGTTTTTAAGTCAATGTTTCAATTAAAGACGAGATAATGAGTATTAAACGTCAAATCTATAATGCATTACATGTTTTTAATTATTACTTAATTCTTAAGGAAACGACTTTTAAGTTAATATTTTAATTAAAGACGAGATAATTAGTATTCAAACGTAGATCTATCATGCATTATATGTTGTTTATTCTTACTTAAATCATAAGGAAACATGTTTTTAAGTCAATGTTTAAATTAAAGACGAGATAATGAGTCTTTGAATATCGAATCTGCCATGTATTATCTGTTGTTTATTCTTACTTAACTCATAAGGAAATGAGTTTTTAAGTCAACATATTAATTAAAGACGAGATAATGAGTATTCTAACGTCGAATCTATCATGCATTGTATGTTGTTTATTCTTACTTAACTTATAAGGAAACGAGTTTTTAAGTCAATCTTTCAATTATAGACGAGATAATGAGTCTTTGAACATCGAATCTATCATGTATTATATGTTGTTTATTCTTACTTCACTCCTAAGGAAATGATTTTTTAAGTCAATGTTTTAATTAAAGACGAGATAATGAGTCTTTAAACGTAGAATCTATCATGCATTATATGTTGTTTATTTTTACTAAATTCATAAGGAAACAAGTTTTTAAGTCAATGTTTCAATAAAGACGAGATAATGAGTATTTAAACGTCGAATCTATCATGCATTATATGTTCTTAATTATTACTTAATTCATAAGGAAATGACTTTTTAATTTAATATTTTAATTGAAGACGAGAATGAGTATTGAAACTTCGAATCTATCATGCATTATATGTTGTTTATTCTTACTTAAATCATACGGAAACAAGTTCTTAAGTCAATGATTCAATTAAAGACTAGATAATGAGTCTTTGAATATCGAATCTACCATGTATTATATGTTGTTTATTCTTACTTAACTGATAAAGAAATGAGATTTTAAGTCAACATTTTAATTAAATACGATATAATGAGTTTTTAAACGTTGAATCTGTCATGCATTATATGTTATTTATTTTTACTTAATTAATAAGAAAACGAGTTTTAAAGTCAATGTTTCAATTAAAGACGAGATAATGAGTATTTAAACATCGAATCTAACATGCATTATATGTTTTTAATTATTAATTAATTCATAAAGAAACGACTATTTCAGTTAATGTTTTAATTAAAGATGAGATAATGAGTAATTAAACGTCGAATCTATCATGCATTGTATGTTGTTTATTCTTACTTAACTGAAAAGGAAGTGAGTTTTTAAGGCAATCTTTCAATTAAAGACGGGATAATGAGTATTTGAATATCGAATCTATCATGTATCATATGGTGTTTATTCTTACTTAACTCATAAAAAATGGAGTTCTTAATACAACGATTTAATTAAAGACAAGGTAATGAGTCTTTAAACATCGAATCTATCATGCATTATATGTTGTTTATTCTTACCTATTTCATATGGTAACAAGTTCTTAAGTCAATGATTTCATTAAAGTCGAGATAATGAGTCTTTGAATATCTAATCTGTCATGTATTATATGTTGTTTATTCATACTTAACTCATAAGGAAATGAAAATTTAAATCAACGTTTTAATTAAAGATGAGATAATGAGTTTTTAAACGTCGAATCTATCATGAATTATATGTTATTTATATTTACTTAATTCATAAGAAAACGAGTTTTTAAGTCAATGTTTCAATTAAAGACGAGATAATGAGTATTTAAACGTCAAATCTATAATGCATTACATGTTTTTTATTATTACTTAATTCTTAAGGAAACGACTTTTAAGTTAATATTTTAATTAAAGACGAGATAATTAGTATTCAAACGTAGATCTATCATGCATGATATGTTGTTTATTCTTACTTAAATAATAAGGAAACATGTTCTTAATTCAATGTTTCAATTAATGACGAGATAATGAATCTTTGAATATCGAATCTATCATGTATTATCTGTTGTTTATTCTTACTTAAATCATAAGGAAATGAGTTTTTAAGTCAACATATTAATTAAAGAATAAATAATGAGTATTCTAACGTCGAATCTATCATGCATTGTATGTTGTTTATTCTTACTTAACTTATAAGGAAATGAGTTTTTAAGTCAATCTTTCAATTATAGACGAGATAATGAGTCTTTGAACATCGAACCTATCATGTATTATATGTTGTTTATTCTTACTTCACTCCTAAGGAAATGAGTTTTTAAGTCAATGTTTTTATTAAAGACGAGATAATGAGTTTTTAAACGTAGAATCTATCATGCATTATATGTTGTTTATTTTTACTAAATTCATAAGGAAACAAGTTTTTAAGTCAATGTTTCAATAAAGACGAGATAATGAGTATTTAAACGTCGAATCTATCATGCATTATATGTTTTTAATTATTACTTAATTCATAAGGAAATGACTTTTTAATTTAATATTTTAATTGAAGACGAGAAAATGAGTATTGAAACGTCGAATCTATCATGCATTATATGTTGTTTATTCTTACTTAAATCATACGGAAATAAGTTCTTAAGTCAATGATTCAATTAAAGACGAGATAATGAGTCTTTGAATATTGAATCTATCATGTATTATATGCTGTTTATTCATACTTAACTCATAAGGAAATGAGAATTTAAATCAAAGTTTTAATTAAAGACGAGATAATGAGTTTTTAAACGTCGAATCTATCATGAATTATGTGTTGTTTATTTTTACTTAATTCATAAGAAAACGAGTTTTTAAGTCAATGTTTCAATTAAAGACGAGATAATGAGTATTAAACGTCAAATCTATAATGCATTACATGTTTTTAATTATTTCTTAATTCTTAAGGAAACGACTTTTAAGTTAATATTTTAATTAAAGACGAGATAATTAGTATTCAAACGTAGATCTATCATGCATTATATGTTGTTTATTCTTACTTAAATCATAAGGAAACATGTTTTTAAGTCAATGTTTAAATTAAAGACGAGATAATGAGTCTTTGAATATCGAATCTGCCATGTATTATCTGTTGTTTATTCTTACTTAACTCATAAGGAAATGAGTTTTTAAGTCAACATATTAATTAAAGACGAGATAATGAGTATTCTAACGTCGAATCTATCATGCATTGTATGTTGTTTATTCTTACTTAACTTATAAGGAAACGAGTTTTTAAGTCAATCTTTCAATTATAGACGAGATAATGAGTCTTTGAACATCGAATCTATCATGTATTATATGTTGTTTATTCTTACTTCACTCCTAAGGAAATGAGCTTTTAAGTCAATGTTTTAATTAAAGACTAGATAATGAGTCTTTAAACGTAGAATCTATCATGCATTATATGTTGTTTATTTTTACTAAATTCATAAGGAAACAAGTTTTTAAGTCAATGTTTCAATAAAGACGAGATAATGAGTATTTAAACGTCGAATCTATCATGCATTATATGTTTTTAATTATTACTTAATTCATAAGGAAATGACTTTTTAATTTAATATTTTAATTGAAGACGAGAAAATAAGTATTGAAACGTCGAATCTATCATGCATTATATGCTGTTTATTCTTACTTAAATCATACGGAAATAAGTTCTTAAGTCAATGATTCAATTAAAGACGAGATAATGAGTCTTTGAATATTGAATCTATCATGTATTATATGCTGTTTATTCATACTTAACTCATAAGGAAATGAGAATTTAAATCAAAGTTTTAATTAAAGACGAGATAATGAGTTTTTAAACGTCGAATCTATCATGAATTATGTGTTGTTTATTTTTACTTAATTCATAAGAAAACGAGTTTTTAAGTCAATGTTTCAATTAAAGACGAGATAATGAGTATTAAACGTCAAATCTATAATGCATTACATGTTTTTAATTATTACTTAATTCTTAAGGAAACGACTTTTAAGTTAATATTTTAATTAAAGACGAGATAATTAGTATTCAAACGTAGATCTATCATGCATTATATGTTGTTTATTCTTACTTAAATCATAAGGAAACATGTTTTTAAGTCAATGTTTAAATTAAAGACGAGATAATGAGTCTTTGAATATCGAATCTGCCATGTATTATCTGTTGTTTATTCTTACTTAACTCATAAGGAAATGAGTTTTTAAGTCAACATATTAATTAAAGACGAGATAATGAGTATTCTAACGTCGAATCTATCATGCATTGTATGTTGTTTATTCTTACTTAACTTATAAGGAAACGAGTTTTTAAGTCAATCTTTCAATTATAGACGAGATAATGAGTCTTTGAACATCGAATCTATCATGTATTATATGTTGTTTATTCTTACTTCACTCCTAAGGAAATGAGTTTTTAAGTCAATGTTTTAATTAAAGACTAGATAATGAGTCTTTAAACGTAGAATCTATCATGCATTATATGTTGTTTATTTTTACTAAATTCATAAGGAAACAAGTTTTTAAGTCAATGTTTCAATAAAGACGAGATAATGAGTATTTAAACGTCGAATCTATCATGCATTATATGTTTTTAATTATTACTTAATTCATAAGGAAATGACTTTTTAATTTAATATTTTAATTGAAGACGAGAAAATGAGTATTGAAACGTCGAATCTATCATGCATTATATGCTGTTTATTCTTACTTAAATCATACGGAAATAAGTTCTTAAGTCAATGATTCAATTAAAGACGAGATAATGAGTCTTTGAATATTGAATCTATCATGTATTATATGCTGTTTATTCATACTTAACTCATAAGGAAATGAGAATTTAAATCAAAGTTTTAATTAAAGACGAGATAATGAGTTTTTAAACGTCGAATCTATCATGAATTATGTGTTGTTTATTTTTACTTAATTCATAAGAAAACGAGTTTTTAAGTCAATGTTTCAATTAAAGACGAGATAATGAGTATTAAACGTCAAATCTATAATGCATTACATGTTTTTAATTATTACTTAATTCTTAAGGAAACGACTTTTAAGTTAATATTTTAATTAAAGACGAGATAATTAGTATTCAAACGTAGATCTATCATGCATTATATGTTGTTTATTCTTACTTAAATCATAAGGAAACATGTTTTTAAGTCAATGTTTAAATTAAAGACGAGATAATGAGTCTTCGAATATCGAATCTGCCATGTATTATCTGTTGTTTATTCTTACTTAACTCATAAGGAAATGAGAGACGAGATAATGAGTATTCTAACGTCGAATCTATCATGCATTGTATGTTGTTTATTCTTACTTAACTTATAAGGAAACGAGTTTTTAAGTCAATCTTTCAATTATAGACGAGATAATGAGTCTTTGAACATCGAATCTATCATGTATTATATGTTGTTTATTCTTACTTCACTCCTAAGGAAATGAGTTTTTAAGTCAATGTTTTAATTAAAGACTAGATAATGAGTCTTTAAACGTAGAATCTATCATGCATTATATGTTGTTTATTTTTACTAAATTCATAAGGAAACAAGTTTTTAAGTCAATGTTTTAATAAAGACGAGATAATGAGTATTTAAACGTCGAATCTATCATGCATTATATGTTTTTAATTATTACTTAATTCATAAGGAAATGACTTTTTAATTTAATATTTTAATTGAAGACGAGAAAATGAGTATTGAAACTTCAAATCTATCATGCATTATATGTTGTTTATTCTTACTTAAATCATACGGAAACAAGTTCTTAAGTCAATGATTCAATTAAAGACGAGATAATGAGTCTTTGAATATCGATTCTACCATGTATTATATGTTGTTTATTCTTACTTAACTGATAAAGAAATGAGATTTTAAGTCAACATTTTAATTAAATACGATATAATGAGTTTTTAAACGATGAATCTGTCATGCATTATATGTTATTTATTTTTACTTAATTAATAAGAAAACGAGTTTTAAAGTCAATGTTTCAATTAAAGACGAGATAATGAGTATTTAAACATCGAATCTAACATGCATTATATGTTTTTAATTATTAATTAATTCATAAAGAAACGACTATTTCAGTTAATGTTTTAATTAAAGATGAGATAATGAGTAATTAAACGTCGAATCTATCATGCATTGTATGTTGTTTATTCTTACTTAACCGAAAAGGAAGTGAGTTTTTAAGTCAATCTTTCAATTAAAGACGGGATAATGAGTATTTGAATATCGAATCTATCATGTATCATATGCTGTTTATTCTTACTTAACTCATAAAAAAAGGAGTTCTTAATTCAACGATTTAATTAAAGACAAGGTAATGAGTCTTTAAACATCGAATCTATCATGCATTATATGTTGTTTATTCTTACCTAATTCATATGGTAATAAGTTCTTAAGTCAATGATTTCATTAAAGTCGAGATAATGAATCTTTGAATATCGAATCTATCATGTATTATATGCTGTTTATTCATACTTAACTCATAAGGAAATGAGAATTTAAATCAACGTTTTAATTAAAGACGTGATAATGAGTTTTTAAACTTCGAATCTATCATGAATTATGTGTTGTTTATTTTTACTTAATTCATAAGAAAACGAGTTTTTAAGTCAATGTTTCAATTAAAGACGAGATAATGAGTATTTAAACGTCAAATCTATAATGCATTACATGTTTTTAATTATTATTTAATTCTAAAGGAAACGACTTTTAAGTTAATATTTTAATTAAAGATGAGATAATTAGTATTCAAACGTAGATCTATCATGCATGATATGTTGTTTATTCTTACTTAAATCATAAGGAAACATGTTCTTAAGTCAATGTTTCAATTAAAGACGAGATAATGAGTCTTTGAATATCGAATCTACCATGTATTATCTGTTGTTTATTCTTACTTAACTCATAAGGAAATGAGTTTTTAAGTCAACATATTAATTAAAGAATAAATAATAAGTATTCGAACGTCTAATCTATCATGCATTGTATGTTGTTTATTCTTACTTAACTTATAAGGAAACGAGTTTTTAAGTCAATCTTTCAATTAAAGATGGGATAATGAGTCTTTGAATATCGAATCTATCATGTATCATATGTTTTTTATTCTTACTTAACTCATAAAAAAAGGAGTTCTTAATTCAATGATTTAATTAAAGACGTGGTAATGAGTCTTTAAACATCGTGTCTATCATGCATTATATGTTGTTTATTCTTACCTTTCTCATAAGGTAACAAGTTCTTAAGTCAATGATTCCATTAAAGTCGAGATAATGAGTCTTTGAATTTCGAATCTATCATGTATTATACACTGTTTATTCATACTTAACTCATAAGGAAATGAGAATTTAAGTCAACGTTTTAATTAAAGACAAGACAATGAGTTTTTAAACGTCGATTCTATCATGCATTATGTGTTTTTTATTTTTACTTAATTCATAAGAAAACGAGTTTTTAAGTCAATGTTTCAATTAAAAACGAAATAATGAGTATTTAATCGTCAAATCTATAATGCATTACATGTTTTTAATTATTACTTAATTTTCAAAGAAACGACTTTTAAGTTAATATTTTAATTAAAGACGAGATAATTAGTATTCAAATGTAGATCTATCATGCATTATATGATGTTTATTATTACTTAAATCATAAGGAAACATGTTCTTAAGTCAATGTTTCAATTAAAGACGAGTTAATGAGTCTTTAAATATCGAATCTACCATGTATTAATCTGTTGTTTATTCTTACTTAACTCATAAGGAAATGAGTTTTTAAGTCAACATATTAATTTAAGACGAGATAATAAGTATTCTAACGTCGAATCTATCATGCATTGTATGTTGTTTATTCTTACTTAACTTATAAGGAAACGAGTTTTTAAGTCAATCTTTCAATTATAGACGAGATAATGAGTCTTTGAACATCGAATCTATCATGTATTATATGTTGTTTATTCTTACTTCACTCCTAGGGAAATGAGTTTTTAAGTCAATGTTTTAATTAAAGACGAGATGATGAGTCTTTAAACGTAGAATCTATCATGCATTATATGTTGTTTATTTTTACTTAATTCATAAGGAAACAAGTTTTTAAGTCAATGTTTCAATAAAGACGAGATAATGAGTATTCAAACGTCGAATCTATCATGCATTATATGTTTTTAATTATTACTTAATTAATAAGGAAATGACTTTTTAATTTAATATTTTAATTGAAGACGAGAAAAAGAGTATTGAAACGTCGAATCTATCATGCATTATATGTTGTTTATTCTTACTTAAATCATACGGAAAAAAGTTCTTAAGTCAATGATTCAATTAAAGACGAGATAATGTGTCTTTGATTATCGAATCTATCATGTATTATATGCTGTTTATTCATACTTAACTCATAAGGAAATGAGATTTTAAGTCAACATTTTAATTAAAGACGATATAATGAGTTTTTAAACGTTGAATCTGTCATGCATTATATGTTATTTATTTTTACTTAATTAATAAGAAAACGAGTTTTAAAGTCAATGTTTCAATTAAAGACGAGATAATGAGTATTTAAACATCGAATCTATCATGCATTATATGTTTTTACTTATTAATTAATTCGTAAAGAAACGACTATTTCAGTTAATGTTTTAATTAAAGATGAAATAATGAGTAATTAAACGTCGAATCTATCATGCATTGTATGTTGTTTATTCTTACTTAACCGAAAAGGAAGTCAGTTTTTAAGTCAATCTTTCAATTAAAGACGGGATAATGAGTATTTGAATATCGAATCTATCATGTATCATATGCTGTTTATTCTTACTTAACTCATAAAAAAAGGAGTTCTTAATTCAACGATTTAATTAAAGACAAGGTAATGAGTCATTAAACATCGAATCTATCATGCATTATATGTTGTTTATTCTTACCTAATTCATATGGTAACAAGTTCTTAAGTCAATGATTTCATTAAAGTCGAGATAATGAGTCTTTGAATATCGAATCTATCATGTATTATATGCTTTTTGTTCATACTTAACTCATAAGGAAATGAGAATTTAAATCAACGTTTTAATTAAAGACGAGATAATGAGTTTTTAAACGTCGAATCTATCATGAATTACGTGTTGTTTATTTTTACTTAATTCATAAGAAAACGAGTTTTTAAGTCAATGTTTCAATTAAAGATGAGATAATGAGTATTTAAACGTCAAATCTATAATGCATTACATGTTTTTAATTATTACTTAATTCTTAAGGAAACAACTTTTAAGTTAATATTTTAAGTAAAGACGAGATAATTAGTATTCAAACGTAGATCTATCATTCATGATATGTTGTTTATTCTTACTTAAATCATAAGGAAACATGTTCTTAAGTCAATGTTTCAATTAAAGACGAGATAATGAGTCTTTGAATATCGAATCTACCATGTATTATCTGTTGTTTATTCTTACTTAACTCATAAGGAAATGAGTTTTTAAGTCAACATATTAATTAAAGAATAAATAATGAGTATTCTAACGTCGAATCTATCATGCATTGTATGTTGTTTATTCTTACTTAACTTATAAGGAAACGAGTTTTTAAGTCAATCTTTCAATTAAAGACGGGATAATGAGTCTTTGAATATCGAATCTATCATGTATCATATGTTTTTTATTCTTACTTAACTCGTAAAAAAAGAAGTTCTTAATTCAATGATTTAATTAAAGACGAGGTAATGAGTCTTTAAACATCGTGTCTATCATGCATTATATGTTGTTTATTCTTACCTATCTCATAAGGTAACAAGTTCTTAAGTCAATGATTCCATTAAAGTCGAGATAATGAGTCTTTGAATATCGAATCTATCATGTATTATATGCTGTTTATTCATAATTAACTCATAAGGAAATGAGAATTTAAGTAAACATTTTAATTAAAGACAAGATAATGAGTTTTTAAACGTCGATTCTATCATGCATTATGTGTAGTTTATTTTTACTTAATTCATAAGAAAACTAGTTTTAAGTCAATGTTTCAATTAAAGACGAAATAATGAGTATTTAAACGTCAAATCTATAATGCATTACATGTTTTTAATTATTACTTAATTCTTAAGGAAACGACTTTTAAGTTAATATTTTAATTAAAGACGAGATAATTAGTATTCAAAAGTAGATCTTGTTGGATTATATACTAAAAGTCTAGCTTTTTGTATGAACAATGTTGTAACAATTAATTTGAAATGAGAATCATATGATCAAATGATTGCGTCTTATAATTTATTTATATGCACGATGCAATAGTCCACTTACTTTATACTGTAGATAATATGTTGTGCGACAACATGCGGAAGATCATATTATCGGTTTCCTTATAAAGTATAAACAGATGCTCACAGCCGAGATAGACGGGGACTCTCTATTGGGATGGTTGTAGTGTGGTTTGGTATTAGCTTGTCTTGGCTATAGAATCACATTAGTTCACTTGTGTGTATTGAGCAGGACCGCTTGAGATCGTTCGACTTATACTGACTTATAGGAGAACTTGATCTCAGTTATTATGGAAGTTCGTGCTCTTAATCCCTATACAATAACCTCGACACGTAGGGCAGTATGTATTTCTTTGATTCATCAATGAGTGAGATTTACATGTAATTAAATCAACAAACTCGGTGAATTGGGAAGTAATGATGTCTCTATGGTGTGCTGTTGATTGTAGAAGGAATCCGTGTCCGTCATAGGTTGATGATGTCCCCTTGAGGAGCTCATAAGGATTATCATGTAAACCCTGCAGGTGGAATTTATTCCGGCATGATAATGAGGTTGAGTGGTACTACTCTTGGATGAGATATTAATTAATTGAGTTGTCAGTAACTTAAATTAATTAATGGACATTGTATATCTTAAACATGGGGAGACTAACGGGCTCATAATAAGAAGGAGCCCAAAACGTAATTTTGGGATTGGAAAGACAGTGCAGTAATAATATTTTAGTGGAATATATTATTATTATTGGACTTAAGTATAAGCTTTGGGCTAAACTTGGATACTTAAGCCCAATGGAGGCCCAACCCAATTTCTCCTCCTGGTCCCTGCTGTAGCCCATGTATATAAGTCACCTCAGCTTATCTGGAACCCTAATCTAATTCATTATTCACGTTTGATGAGGGTTGAGAGCAGATTGAGGAGGTCTCGTAGATCGTCGCCCACATGACGTCGAGATCGGACTTGGGACATACGGCAGAAGATCAGAAGAGAGGATCGCCTGAGCACAAAGATTATTCAATTCCGACATCAGACAAGGAAGTTATGGCCATTCTCGTGGGACTGCACAGTCTGCCAGCGTGAATCATCTTTCTTCAACATACCCTGGTGAACGGTAATCGTTTCTATGGTTTATTGCTTCCGCTGCTATGATAGAAACGCATGTATCTCTAACGGGTCACGTTAACCAAACGATCCAAGCGCCAACAATTGGTATCAGAGCTTCAGTTTCGTGGTGAAGCGTGACACGTTAGGCTAGGGTTTATGTGATTAATTTTTCGAAATTAGGATCGCATGTTTAGGGTTTTCGTTTTACTGTGCAAACCATGAATATCCCTATGTGAAATATACCCTATATCATATCTGTTCGTCGATGGTTGTGTGTGAGAGGATTCGACGAAAACTGTTCGTCAATTTCACATGGAAGGAAGAAATTGAGAGAAAATCCAGCGCAGTGATATTGCAGAGGCAATAACCGGATTTTCAACCGTCGGATCAGGCTGTAATTCGGTCAGCACGTTCGGACTTTGTGGATGTACGGTCTGAACGGTGAAGATCGTATTTGAAGTTTTGTGTTGTCGGGAATACGCTGAAAACAGAAGCAGTTTTTGGGCGATTCTGTTCTGCGCAGTCGAGGGAATAGAGCTGTTTATCTGAAACTAACCGTTGGATCGACCTGTAATTTGGACAACATGTTCAAAACTCATAGGAGTAGATTCTGGACGGTGGAGATTGGATTCCCTGGTTCCTAAAGTTGCGAACCCTGAACGACAGTTGGTGTAGTTTGATGTTGCGCGTTGGGCTGAACTTGGTACCTTGCAAGTAGGCCCTTGGACGAGCGACAGTTCGAGCGGATTTGCATCAGGTTCGATCGATGCTGCACCAGATTCGAACGATTCACATCAGGTTCGATTGGTCTGCATCAGGTTCGATCGATGTTGCACCAGATTCGAACGGATTCACATCAGGTTCGATTGGTCTGCATCAGGTTCAATCGATGTTGCACTAGGTTCGAGCGGATTCACATCAGGTTCGATTGGTCTGCATCAGGTTCGATCGATGATGCACCAGGTTCGAGCGAATTCACATCAGGTTCGATTGGTCTGCATCAGGTTCGATCGACTCTGCACTAGGTTCGAGCGGGTTTGCATCAAGTTCGACTGGTCTGCATCAGATTCCGCTTGAGTCTTCACAATATGATCGGGCAGGGTGCCGGAGTGGTGGAGCAGGCTGCAGGGAGGTCGATCCCCGTCGCAGTTGTCCGCATTCGTGATTGGTGGCGAACAATCGAATTCGCTGTTATATAACTGTTATAATTGATTTATTAATTGATTATTGTTATATATGTATGCATGATTATCTATGATTTATTGCCTTAAATAGAAGCATGCTAGATTGCGTATTATATTTGGTATATTATATGCATGTATGTTGGAGTGTTGATCAAGTCAACTTATTTTTGGCAATTTATTTCCTTATATATAAGTTCTATAATTGTTTTATTGGTCAATTATTGTTATATATTTGGAAGTATGAGCATGCTAGGTTGCGTATATTATTTTGAATATTATATGCATGTAAAAACCCTTGATTTTAAATAACTAAGTGGGAGAGGGGATTGGTAATTAATTCCCGCGGCCTCCATTATAGGTTTGTTAGCAATGTGAATAAACTTGCGCGTCGGCATTAGAGCCTTCCTCCCCATCGGATGAGTTTATTCATGTATATTGCTGGAACAGGCTTCTTTAAAATTATGTTTGTAATGTGATGTACATGAACTTGCGTGTTGGCATAGACCTTCCTCCCTATCGGATGAGTTCATGTGTGGATCACTGTACAGACTTATAATTGATGACTGTAGGAAGTTATCCGAGCGCATGTGTACTTCTCCATCTGTAAGGCACATAAGCTCGCGCAATGGACTTGGGGTCAAATAATGGTGTACACTTAGATGTAAATAACAAGTATCCTCCCCATCGGAGTCACTGTTTTATTTACATGGCTAAAGAGGAACCGACTATTAATTATTTTGTCATAAAGTTAGGTTGACAAATGAAATTAATGGGTAAAACCTTCTCTTGTAAATGTTCGGGTTTGTAAACGTCCACACTATCGTGGCTTGCAAACTCACGTTGCTTGAGATGTCGGTGAATTTATATTTTATATTGTTTTGAGGGAATCAATATAAATGGATAAATTCAAAAATTTGATCGGTGTATATTTTATGATTCTTTGAATTTCAAATAGTTTTATTTCACTTATTGTTTACTAAAAGAAGTATATTTACTGGTCCAAAATTAGATGATTAGAAAAGAATCTTGGATTCTAATTTTACTGCTTAAGAAATACATGTGTGTTCTCACAAAAGACTTATCATGATGCATATTAAAGTCTCTGGTGAAGAGATAAGAGATTCAAAGAAATATGATGGTCTCATGTAACTCTTCGGATACTTGAGTAAGTTAAAAGGCGGTAGGTCATGATTGAATTTGATGAATGAATTGGAAATACATGGAATAGAAGTTGAAGGGGAAACTAAGTCAATTTTATTCTTCATTGTTTGCCAAAATATTTTGAGCAAGTTCCACCTGAATTACAAAGAGGTTGTATATGGTGGGGAACTTCTGACAAAACATATGGCGAAGAAAATCCAATTTCATCAAGATGTGAACAAGGTTAGTATCTCATTCACTATTCGTTGAAGTATGATTAGTGATGACATTTACTGACATGTTGTGTGTAGATACCAGAATCACTAAAAGCCTACAACTAAGTGATGATGAAATAATAATATACATGGGTAAAACTACGAGAGTAGTGGATGTTGCAGTGGGAGTTGTTTATTTATCTTACGATATGAATAAACGTTTTGATTTTGTAAAATTGTCTTTACATGCGTTTTCATAGAAAGAATTTGATTTGGTTTCTATGCATCAATAGATGGATACTCCATTTCATTTAAATGACATGGTCATTATAATAAAGGATAGAGTTGTAATCTGTTATGGTACGTTGGTGAACAATTTGTATACTCTTAAATCATGTATATTCCACAAATGCAACAAATAGTAATTAATAATGCATCTTCTGATCTTAGTAAGAGAAAAGAACCTTCGGAGATGAACTAAACATGCATTTGGCGTCTAAGACTAGATCATTTTACTTGAGTAGGACTCAAAAGTTGATAGCAGATGGACCGTAAGGTTTTTCTGAAGTGGAAACTATCGGACTTGCGAGTCGTACTTGGAAGTAAAAATGATTAATTACATTTTCAAGGTACCTTTTCAAGGTAAAGGGGTGTAGAGCCAAAGATATATATGTTGGAATTGGTTCATTCTGATTCAAGGGGACCTAATATTATCCAGGCGGAGGTGGTAATGAATAATTGAAGATTATTCTAGATACCGATATATTTATTTGATGCACTGCATGTCTAAGTTCTTTGATTTATTCAAGAATTGCAAGGTTGGTACAGTAAAGCATCATGGAAAATATATAAGTAATGACGATTTAATCGTCATTACGAATACCTCTTAGGATAATTAGGAGCTATTAATCAGAGGTTGAGATTAAATCTCAAGTGGTCTACACCGGGCAAGCCCCAGCTGAATGGTGTGGTGGATAGAAGGAATAATACTTTTATGGTAATGATTAGATGGATGATGAATTATTTGGAATTACTTAATTCATTTTATGGATAAGCCCTAGAAACAGTAATTCATTTGAATGTTTATCTGTTTGTGGGATATGCTATAAAAATGAAGGTGATTTATTTAGTCTAAAAGATCGAAGGGTGATTGTTTACACAAACACTAGATTTTTGGAAAGAGACTATGTAATAATCACATACCCATTTATAAGTTGTCCTAAAAGATATGAGAAGAAAACACAAAGTATTAGTACAAATTGTGCAAGAGGATATACCACAAGGTAAACTGCAACGCATGTCACGTATGATACACAATTGCATGTAATGCCTTGTCGTAGTGGGAGGGATGTTCGACAATTTGTTTGATACATGTTTTGAGAGAGTTGTAAGACTTAATCCCTAGTAAACATGGATTGAATCCACGGATACGACGAAGCACTACAAGATCGAAATGCGATATCTTAGCTAGTGCAATGATATTGAAATAGAATTGATGAATTCTAAATTAAATCTGGGAGCTTGTAAGACCACTAAATGGTGTAAAATCCATTGGAAGTGGTCATACAAAATAAAAGAGGATCATATGGTAAGGTAAAAACCTTGGAAGCAAAGCTCGTTGCGAAAAAGGTATACTCAGAAAGAAAGGGTTCGATTATGAGATAACCTATTCGCCGGTAGCTATGCCTAAGTCGATCCGGATTCTTTTACCTGTTGCTACTCATATGGAATATGAGGGATAACAAATAGATGTCAAGACAACTTTCCTGAATGGAAGTCTTGAGGAAAACATCTATATTAAGCAACCAGAGTGATTCATTGCAAAGAGCTAAGAGCATTTTGATATTAAGCTTAAAAGTGTCCATCAATGGACTAAAGCAAGCTTCAAAATTATAGAACATCCGTTTTGATGAAGAAATCCTGTAATATGGATTTTATCGATGCTCGGATATGTCTTGTGTATTGAAAAGAGTGACGGGAATGTGGTGGTATTTTTTGTACTATACGTAGATGATATATTGCTCATTGGAGACAATGAAAGAGTATTGTCGGGCGTAGGGGTATGGTTAATAAAGCAGTATAAAATGAAGGACTTAAGAAAAACAAAATATATCCTTTTGATCACGGTAATACGGATCACAAGAAAGGATGTTATGCTTATCTCAAGCTTCATGAATAGATACAATTCCTACTCGTTTAGCATGTAACTTTATCTAAGAAAATGTGTCTTAAGACACAAAAAGAAGATAAAGATGATGAAAGCGGTTCCTTATGCTTCGGCGAATAAGGAAGCTTAATCTCAGGAATGCTATGAACGAGAATAGATATCTGTTTTGTCGAAGACATGAACAGTGGGTATCAAGGTAACCCGAAACAAGAATGATGAATTGTGGTAAGATATATACTTATGTACCTGAAAAGGATCAGAAATTATATATGGGCTTACCGAACAGAATCAATGCTTCTTATGGGTTATATAGATTCAGATTTTTCTAATCAGATAGGGACGACAGTAAATCCACCTCAAGGTTATGTGTTTAATTTTAATAAGTAGAGCCATAATATGGAGGAGTGTCATATAGAAATATATTTCGAACTCCGGACTCCATCATGGAAAGATGATAAATTGGAGCCTATAAGGCAGCCAAAGTATCTATATGACTCTAGAAACTTCATGATGGACTTTGAAGTATTTCTAAGTTTGCCCAAGATTATCACAATTTAAATTAATGATATTGGTGCAGTTGCAAACTTGAAGGAATCACGAGTCCATAAGGAAATTAAACACGAGGAGCGCGAGTACCACCTGTTACGAGAAATCGTATGATGAGGGGAAGGTTGTTGTCACCTAGATTGCATCGGATGATAACCTAGTAAATCCATTTACAAGGACCTTAAGGCGAGATCTTATGATGGTCGTGTAGTAGGAGTGGGAATCAGATGTATGGCGGAAGACATGACAGCATAGCCTTTTAGTATAAGTGGGAGATTGTTGGATTATATACTAAAAGTCTAGCTTTTTGTATGAACAATGTTGTAACAATTAATTTGAAATGAGAATCATATGATCAAATGATTGCGTCTTATAATTTATTTATATGCACGATGCAATAGTCCACTTACTTTATACTGTAGATAATATGTTGTGCGACAACACGCGGAAGATCATATTATCGGTTTCCTTATAAAGTATAAACAGATGCTCACAACCGAGATAGACGGGGACTCTCTATTGGGATGGTTGTAGTGTGGTTTGGTATTAGCTTGTCTTGGCTATAGAATCACATTAGTTCACTTGTGTGTATTGAGCAGGAGCGCTTGAGATCGTTCGACTTATACTGACTTATAGGAGAACTTGATCTTAGTTATTATGGAAGTTCGTGCTCTTAATCCCTATACAATAACCTCGACACGTAGGGCAGTATGTATTTCTTTGATTCATCAATGAGTGAGATTTACATGTAATTAAATCAACAAACTCGGTGAGTTAGGTAGTAATGCTGTCTCTATGGTGTGCTGTTGATTGTAGAAGGAATCCGTGTCCATCATAGGTTGATGATGTCCCCTTGAGGAGCTCATAAGGATTATCATGTAAACCCTACAGGTGGAATTTATTCCGGCATGATAATGAGGTTGAGTGGTACTACTCTTGGATGAGATATTAATTAATTGAGTTGTCAGTAACTTAAATTAATTAATGGACATTGTATATCTTAAACATGGGGAGACTAACGGGCTCATAATAAGAAGGAGCCCAAAACGTAATTTTGGGATTGGAAAGGCAGTGCAGTAATAATATTTTAGTGGAATATATTATTATTATTGGACTAAAGTATAAGCTTTGGGCTAAACTTGGATACTTAAGCCCAATGGAGGCCCAACCCAATTTCTCCTCCTGGTCTCTGCTGTAGCCCATGTATATAAGTCACCTCAGCTTATCTGGAACCCTAATCTAATTCATTATTCACGTTAGATGAGGGTTGAGAGCAGATTGAGGAGGTCTCATAGATCGTCGCCCACACGACGTCGAGATCGGACTTGGGACATACGGCAAAAGATCAGAAGAGAGGATCGTCTGAGCACAAAAATTATTCAATTCCGACATCAGACGAGGAAGTTATGGCCATTCTCGTGGGACTGCACAGTCTGCCAGCATGAATCATCTTTCTTCAACATACCCTGGTGAACGGTAATCGTTTCTATGGTTTATTGCTTCCGCTGCTATGATAGAAACGCATGTATCCCTAACGGGTCACGTTAACCAAACGATCCAAGCGCCAACAGATCTATCATGCATTATATGTTGTTTATTCTTACTTAAATCATAAGGAAACATGTTCTTAAGTCAATGTCTCAATTAAAGACGAGATAATGAGTCTTAGAATATCGAATCTACCATGTATTATCTGTTGTTTATTCTTATTTAACTCATAAGGAAATGAGTTTTAAAGTCAACATATTAATTAAAGACGAGATAATGAGTATTCTAACGTCGAATCTATCATGCATTGTATGCTGTTTATTCTTACTTAACTTATAAGGAAATGAGTTTTTAAGTCAATCTTTCAATTATAGACGAGATAATGAGTCTTTGAACATCGAATCTATCATGTATTATATGTTGTTTATTCACACTTCACTCCTAAGGAAATGAGTTTTTAAGTTAATGTTTTAATTAAAGAGGAGATAATGAGTCTTTAAACATAGAATCTATCATGCATTATATATTGTTTATTTTTACTTAATTCATAAGGAAACAAGTTTTTAAGTCAATGTTTCAATAAAGACGAGATAATGAGTATTTAAACGTCGAATCTATCATGCATTATATGTTTTTAATTATTACTTAATTCATAAGGAAATGACTTTTTAATTTAATATTTTAATTGAAGACGAGAAAATGAGTATTGAAACGTCGAATCTATCATGCATTATATGTTGTTTATTCTTACTTAAATCATACGAAACAAGTTCTTAAGTCAATGATTCAATTAAAGACGAGATAATAAGTCTTTGAACATCGAATCTATCATGTATTATATGATGTTTATTCATACTTAACTCATAAGGAAATGAGAATTTAATTCAACGTTTTAATTAAAGACGAGATAATGAGTTTTTAAACGTCGAATCTATCATGAATTATGTGTTGTTTATTTTTACTTAATTCATAAGAAAACGAGTTTTTAAGTCAATGTTTCAATTAAAGACGAGATAATGAGTAATTAAACGTCAAATCTATAATGCATTACATGTTTTTAATTATTACTTAATTCTTAAGGAAACGACTTTTAAGTTAATATTTTAATTAAAGACGAGATAATTAGTATTCAAACGTAGATCTATCATGCATTATATGTTGTTTATTCTTACTTAAATCATAAGGAAACATGTTCTTAAGTCAATGTTTCAATTAAAGACGAGATAATGAGTCTTTGAATATCGAATCTACCATGTATTATCTGTTGTTTATTCTTACTTAACTCATAAGGAAATGAGTTTTTAAGTCAACATATTAATTAAAGACGAGATAATGAGTTTTCTAACGTCGAATCTATCATGCATTGTATGTTGTTTATTCTTACTTAACTTATAAGGAAACGAGTTTTTAAGTCAATCTTTCAATTATAGACGACATAATGAGTCTTTGAACATCGAATCTATCATGTATTATATGTTGTTTATTCTTACTTCACTCCTAAGGAAATGAGTTTTTAAGTCAATGTTTTAATTAAAGACGAGATAATGAGTCTTTAAACGTAGAATCTATAATGCATTATATGTTGTTTATTTTTACTTAATTCATAAGGAAACAAGTTTTTAAGTCAATGTTTCAATAAAGACGAGATAATGAGTATTTAAACGTCGAATCTACCATGCATTATATGTTTTTAATTATTTCTTAATTCATAAGGAAATTACTTTTTAATTTAATATTTTAATTGAAGACGAGAAAATGAGTATTGAAACTTCGAATCTATCATGCATTATATGTTGTTTATTCTTACTTAAATCATACGGAAACGAGTTCTTAAGTCAATGATTCAATTAAAGACGAGATAATGAGTCTTTGAATATCGAATCTACCATGTATTATATGTTGTTTATTCTTACTTAACTGATAAAGAAATGATATTTTAAGTCAACATTTTAATTAAAGACGATATAATGAGTTTTTAAACGTTGAATCTGTCATGCATTATATGTTATTTATTTTTACTTAATTAATAAGAAAACGAGTTTTAAAGTCAATGTTTCAATTAAAGACGAGATAATGAGTATTTAAACATCGAATCTATCATGCATTATATGTTTTTAATTATTAATTAATTCATAAGGAAACGACTATTTCAGTTAATGTTTTAATTAAAGATGAGATAATGAGTAATTAAACGTCGAATCTATCATGCATTGTATGTTGTTTATTCTTACTTAACCGAAAAGGAAGTGAGTTTTTAAGTCAATCTTTCAATTAAAGACGGGATAATGAGTATTTGAATATCGAATCTATCATGTATCATATGGTGTTTATTCTTACTTAACTCATAAAAAAAGGAGTTCTTAATTCAACGATTTAATTAAAGACAAGGTAATGAGTCTTTAAACATCGAATCTATCATGCATTATATGTTGTTTATTCTTACTTAAATCATAAGGAAACATGTTCTTAAGTCAATGTTTCAATTAAAGACGAGATAATGAGTCTTTGAATATCGAATCTACCATGTATTATCTGTTGTTTATTCTTACTTAACTCATAAGGAAATGAGTTTTTAAGTCAACATATTAATTAAAGACGAGATAATGAGTATTCTAACGTCGAATCTATCATGCATTGTATGTTGTTTATTCTTACTTAACTTATAAGGAAACGAGTTTTTAAGTCAATCTTTCAATTATAGACGACATAGTGAGTCTTTGAACATCGAATCTATCATGTATTATATGTTATTTTTTCTTACTTCACTCCTAAGGAAATGAGTTTTTAAGTCAATGTTTTAATTAAAGACGAGATAATGAGTCTTTAAACGTAGAATCTATCATGCATTATATATTGTTTATTTTTACTTAATTCATAAGGAAACAAGTTTTTAAGTCAATGTTTCAATAAAGACGAGATAATGAGTAATTAAACGTCGAATCTATCATGCATTATATGTTTTTAATTATTACTTAATTCATAAGGAAATGACTTTTTAATTTTATATTTTAATTGAAGACGAGAAAATGAGTATTGAAACGTCGAATCTATCATGCATTATAGGTTGTTTATTCTTACTTAAATCATACGGAAACAAGTATGATTCAATTAAAGACGAGATAATAAGTCTTTGAATATCGAATCTATCATGTATTATATGATGTTTATTCATACTTAACTCATAAGGAAATGAGAATTTAATTCAACGTTTTAATTAAAGACGAGATAATGAGTTTTTAAACGTCGAATCTATCATGAATTGTGTGTTGTTTATTTTTACTTAATTCATAAAAAAATGAGTTTTAAGTCAATGTTTCAATTAAAGACGAGATAATGAGTAATTAAACGTCAAATCTATATTGCATTACATGTTTTTAATTATTACTTAATTCTTAAGGAAACGACTTTTAACCTAATATTTTAATTAAAGACGAGATAATTATTATTCAAACGTAGATCTATCATGCATTATATGTTGTTTATTCTTACTTAAATCATAAGGAAACATGATCTTAAGTCAATGTTTCAATTAAAGACGAGATAATGAGTTTTTGAATATCGAATCTACCATGTATTATCTGTTGTTTATTCTTACTTAACTCATAAGGAAATGAGTTTTTAAGTCAACATATTAATTAAAGTCGTGATAATGAGTATTCTAACGTCGAATCTATCATGCATTGTATGTTGTTTATTCTTACTTAATTTATAAGGAAACGAGTTTTTAAGTCAATCTTTCAATTATAGACGAGATAATGAGTCTTTGAACATCGAAACTATCATGTATTATATGTTGTTTATTCTTACTTCACTCCTAAGGAAATGAGTTTTTAAGTCAATGTTTTAATTAAAGACGAGATAATGAGTCTTTAAACGTAGAATCTATCATGCATTATATATTGTTTATTTTTACTTAATTCATAAGGAAACAAGTTTTTAAGTCAATGTTTCAATAAAGACGAGATAATTAGTATTTAAACGTCGAATCTATCATGCATTATATGTTTTTAATTATTACTTAATTCATAAGGAAATGACTTTTTAATTTTATATTTTAATTGAAGACGAGAAAATGAGTATTGAAACGTCGAATCTATCATGCATTATAGGTTGTTTATTCTTACTTAAATCATACGGAAACAAGTATGATTCAATTAAAGACGAGATAATAAGTCTTTGAATATCGAATCTATCATGTATTATATGTTGTTTATTCATACTTAACTCATAAGGAAATGAGAATTTAATTCAACGTTTTAATTAAAGACGAGATAATGAGTTTTTAAACGTCGAATCTATCATGAATTGTGTGTTGTTTATTTTTACTTAATTCATAAAAAAATGAGTTTTAAGTCAATGTTTCAATTAAAGACGAGATAATGAGTAATTAAACGTCAAATCTATATTGCATTACATGTTTTTAATTATTACTTAATTCTTAAGGAAACGACTTTTAACCTAATATTTTAATTAAAGACGAGATAATTAGTATTCAAACGTAGATCTATCATGCATTATATGTTGTTTATTCTTACTTAAATCATAAGGAAACATGTTCTTAAGTCAATGTTTCAATTAAAGACGAGATAATGAGTCGTTGAATATCGAATCTACCATGTATTATCTGTTGTTTATTCTTACTTAACTCATAAGGAAATGAGTTTTTAAGTCAATATATTAATTAAAGACGAGATAATGAGTATTCTAACGTCGTATCTATCATGCATTGTATGTTGTTTATTCTTACTTAATTTATAAGGAAACGAGTTTTTAAGTCAATCTTTCAATTATAGACGACATAATGAGTCTTTGAACATCGAATCTATCATGTATTATATGTTGTTTATTCTTACTTCACTCCTAAGGAAATGAGTTTTTAAGTCAATGTTTTAATTAAAGACGAGATAATGAATCTTTAAACGTAGAATCTATCATGCATTATATATTGTTTATTTTTACTTTATTCATACGGAAACAAGTTTTTAAGTCAATGTTTCAATAAAGACGAGATAATGAGTATTTAAACGTCGAATCTATCATGCATTATATGTTTTTAATTATTACTTAATTCATAAGGAAATGACTTTTTAATTTAATATTTTAATTGAAGACGAGAAAATGAGTATTGAAACGTCGAATCTATCATGCATTATATGTTGTTTATTCTTACTTAAATCATACGGAAACAAGTTCTTAAGACAATGATTCAATTATAGACGAGATAATAAGTCTTTGAATATCGAATCTATCATGTATTATATGTTGTTTATTCAAACTTAACTCATAAGGAAATGAGAATTTAATTCAACGTTTTAATTAAAGACGAGATAATGAGTTTTTAAACGTCGAATCTATCATGAATTATGTGTTGTTTATTTTTACTTAATTCATAAGAAAACGAGTTTTTAAGTCAATGTTTCAATTAAAGACGAGATAATGAGTAATTAAACGTCAAATCTATAATGCATTACATGTTTTTAATTATTACTTAATTCTTAAGGAAACGACATTTAAGTTAATATTTTAATTAAAGACGAGATAATTATTATTCAAACGTAGATCTATCATGCATTATATGTTGTTTATTCTTACTTAAATCATAAGGAAACATGATCTTAAGTCAATGTTTCAATTAAAGACGAGATAATGAGTCTTTGAATATCGAATCTACCATGTATTATCTGTTGTTTATTCATACTTAACTCATAAGGAAATTAGTTTTTAAGTCAACATATTAATTAAAGACGAGATAATGAGTATTCTAACGTCGAATCTATCATGCATTGTATGTTGTTTATTCTTACTTAACTTATAAGGAAACGAGTTTTTAAGTCAATCTTTCAATTATAGACGACATAATGAGTATTTGAACATCGAATCTATCATGTATTATATGTTGTTTATTCTTACTTCACTCCTAAGGAAATGAGTTTTTAAGTCAATGTTTTAATTAAAGACGAGATAATGAATATTTAAACGTCGAATCTATCATGCATTATATGTTTTTAATTATTACTTAATTCATAAGGAAATGACTTTTTAATTTAATATTTTAATTGAATACGAGAAAATGAGTATTGAAACTTCGAATCTATCATGCATTATATGTTGTTTATTCTTACTTAAATCATACGAAAACAAGTTCTTAAGTCAATGATTCAATTAAAGACGAGATAATGAGTCTTTGAATATCGAATCTACCATGTATTATATGTTGTTTATTCTTACTTAACTGATAAAGAAATGAGATTTTAAGTCAACATTTTAATTAAAGACGATATAATGAGTTTTTAAACGTTGAATCTGTCATGCATTATATGTTATTTATTTTTACTTAATTAATAAGAAAACGAGTTTTAAAGTCAATGTTTCAATTAAAGACGAGATAATGAGTATTTAAACATCGAATCTATCGTGCATTATATGTTTTTAATTATTAATTAATTCATAAAGAAACGACTATTTCAGTTAAAGTTTTAATTAAAGATGAGATAATGAGTAATTAAACGTCGAATCTATCATGCATTGTATGTTGTTTATTCTTACTTAACCGAAAAGGAAGTGAGTTTTTAAGTCAATCTATCAATTAAAGACGGGATAATGAGTATTTGAATATCGAATCTATCATGTATCATATGCTGTTTATTCTTACTTAACTCATAAAAAAAGGAGTTCTTAATTCAACGATTTAATTAAAGACAAGGTAATGAGTTTTTAAACGTCGAATCTATCATGAATTATGTGTTGTTTATTTTTACTTAATTCATAAGAAAACGAGTTTTTAAGTAAATGTTTCAATTAAAGACGAGATAATGAGTATTTAAACGTCAAATCTATAATGCATTACATGTTTTTAATTATTACTTAATTCTTAAGGAAACGACTTTTAAGTTAATATTTTAATTAAAGACGAGATAATTAGTATTCAAACGTAGATCTATCATGCATTATATGTTGTTTATTCTTACTTAAATCATAAGGAAACATGTTCTTAAGTCAATGTTTCAATTAAAGACGAGATAATGAGTCTTTGAATATCGATTCTACCATGTATTATTTGTTGTTTATTCTTACTTAACTCATAAGGAAATGAGTTTTTAAGTCAACATATTAATTAAAGTCGTGATAATGAGTATTCTAACGTCGAATCTATCATGCATTGTATGTTGTTTATTCTTACTTAACTTATAAGGAAACGAGTTTTTAAGTCAATCTTTCAATTATAGACGACATAATGAGTCTTTGAACATCGAATCTATCATGTATTATATGTTGTTTATTCTTACTTCACTCCTAAGGAAATGAGTTTTTAAGTCAATGTTTTAATTAAAGACGAGATAATGAGTCTTTAAACGTAGAATCTATCATGCATTATATATTGTTTATTTTTACTTTATTCATAAGGAAAAAAGTTTTTAAGTCAATGTTTCAATAAAGACGAGATAATGAGTATTTAAACGTCGAATCTATCATGCATTATATGTTTTTAATTATTACTTAATTCATAAGGAAATGACTTTTTAATTTAATATTTTAATTGAAGACGAGAAAATGAGTATTGAAACGTCGAATCTATCATGCATTATATGTTGTTTATTCTTACTTAAATCATACGGGAACAAGTTCTTAAGTCAATGATTCAATTAAAGACGAGATAATAAGTCTTTGAATATCGAATCTATCATGTATTATATGTTGTTTATTCAAACTTAACTCATAAGGAAATGAGAATTTAATTCAACGTTTTAATTAAAGACGAGATAATGAGTTTTTAAACGTCGAATCTATCATGAATTATGTGTTGTTTATTTTTACTTAATTCATAAGAAAACGAGTTTTTAAGTCAATGTTTCAATTAAAGACGAGATAATGAGTAATTAAACGTCGAATCTATCATGCATTATATGTTTTTAATTATTACTTAATTCATAAGGAAATGACTTTTTAATTTAATATTTTAATTGAATACGAGAAAATGAGTATTGAAACTTCGAATCTATCATGCATTATATGTTGTTTATTCTTACTTAAATCATACGAAAACAAGTTCTTAAGTCAATGATTCAATTAAAGACGAGATAATGAGTCTTTGAATATCGAATCTACCATGTATTATATGTTGTTTATTCTTACTTAACTGATAAAGAAATGAGATTTTAAGTCAACATTTTAATTAAAGACGATATAATGAGTTTTTAAACGTTGAATCTGTCATGCATTATATGTTATTTATTTTTACTTAATTAATAAGAAAACGAGTTTTAAAGTCAATGTTTCAATTAAAGACGAGATAATGAGTATTTAAACATCGAATCTATCGTGCATTATATGTTTTTAATTATTAATTAATTCATAAAGAAACGACTATTTCAGTTAAAGTTTTAATTAAAGATGAGATAATGAGTAATTAAACGTCGAATCTATCATGCATTGTATGTTGTTTATTCTTACTTAACCGAAAAGGAAGTGAGTTTTTAAGTCAATCTATCAATTAAAGACGGGATAATGAGTATTTGAATATCGAATCTATCATGTATCATATGCTGTTTATTCTTACTTAACTCATAAAAAAAGGAGTTCTTAATTCAACGATTTAATTAAAGACAAGGTAATGAGTTTTTAAACGTCGAATCTATCATGAATTATGTGTTGTTTATTTTTACTTAATTCATAAGAAAACGAGTTTTTAAGTAAATGTTTCAATTAAAGACGAGATAATGAGTATTTAAACGTCAAATCTATAATGCATTACATGTTTTTAATTATTACTTAATTCTTAAGGAAACGACTTTTAAGTTAATATTTTAATTAAAGACGAGATAATTAGTATTCAAACGTAGATCTATCATGCATTATATGTTGTTTATTCTTACTTAAATCATAAGGAAACATGTTCTTAAGTCAATGTTTCAATTAAAGACGAGATAATGAGTCTTTGAATATCGAATCTACCATGTATTATTTGTTGTTTATTCTTACTTAACTCATAAGGAAATGAGTTTTTAAGTCAACATATTAATTAAAGTCGTGATAATGAGTATTCTAACGTCGAATCTATCATGCATTGTATGTTGTTTATTCTTACTTAACTTATAAGGAAACGAGTTTTTAAGTCAATCTTTCAATTATAGACGACATAATGAGTCTTTGAACATCGAATCTATCATGTATTATATGTTGTTTATTCTTACTTCACTCCTAAGGAAATGAGTTTTTAAGTCAATGTTTTAATTAAAGACGAGATAATGAGTCTTTAAACGTAGAATCTATCATGCATTATATATTGTTTATTTTTACTTTATTCATAAGGAAAAAAGTTTTTAAGTCAATGTTTCAATAAAGACGAGATAATGAGTATTTAAACGTCGAATCTATCATGCATTATATGTTTTTAATTATTACTTAATTCATAAGGAAATGACTTTTTAATTTAATATTTTAATTGAAGACGAGAAAATGAGTATTGAAACGTCGAATCTATCATGCATTATATGTTGTTTATTCTTACTTAAATCATACGGAAACAAGTTCTTAAGTCAATGATTCAATTAAAGACGAGATAATAAGTCTTTGAATATCGAATCTATCATGTATTATATGTTGTTTATTCAAACTTAACTCATAAGGAAATGAGAATTTAATTCAACGTTTTAATTAAAGACGAGATAATGAGTTTTTAAACGTCGAATCTATCATGAATTATGTGTTGTTTATTTTTACTTAATTCATAAGAAAAGGAGTTTTTAAGTCAATGTTTCAATTAAAGACGAGATAATGAGTAATTAAACGTCAAATCTATAATGCATTACATGTTTTTAATTATTACTTAATTCTTAAGGAACCGACTTTTAAGTTAATATTTTAATTAAAGACGAGATAATTATTATTCAAACGTAGATCTATCATGCATTATATGTTGTTTATTCTTACTTAAATCATAAGGAAACATGATCTTAAGTCAATGTTTCAATTAAAGACGAGATAATGAGTCTTTGAATATCGAATCTACCATGTATTATCTGTTGTTTATTCATACTTAACTCATAAGGAAATTAATTTTTAAGTCAACATATTAATTAAAGACGAGATAATGAGTATTCTAACGTCGAATCTATCATGCATTGTATGTTGTTTATTCTAACTTAACTTATAAGGAAACGAGTTTTTAAGTCAATCTTTCAATTATAGACGACATAATGAGTATTTGAACATCGAATCTATCATGTATTATATTTTGTTTATTCTTACTTCACTCCTAAGGAAATGAGTTTTTAAGTCAATGTTTTAATTAAAGACGAGATAATGAGTATTTAAACGTCGAATCTATCATGCATTATATGTTTTTAATTATTACTTAATTCATAAGGAAATGACTTTTTAATTTAATATTTTAATTGAATACGAGAAAATGAGTATTGAAACTTCGAATCTATCATGCATTATATGTTGTTTATTCTTACTTAAATCATACGAAAACAAGTTCTTAAGTTAATGATTCAATTAAAGACGAGATAATGAGTCTTTGAATATCGAATCTACCATGTATTATATGTTGTTTATTCTTACTTAACTGATAAAGAAATGAGATTTTAAGTCAACATTTTAATTAAAGACGATATAATGAGTTTTTAAACGTTGAATCTGTCATGCATTATATGTTATTTATTTTTACTTAATTAATAAGAAAACGAGTTTTAAAGTCAATGTTTCAATTAAAGACGAGATAATGAGTATTTAAACATCGAATCTATCGTGCATTATATGTTTTTAATTATTAATTAATTCATAAAGAAACGACTATTTCAGTTAAAGTTTTAATTAAAGATGAGATAACGAGTAATTAAACGTCGAATCTATCATGCATTGCATGTTGTTTATTCTTACTTAACCGAAAAGGAAGTGAGTTTTTAAGTCAATCTATCAATTAAAGACGGGATAATGAGTATTTGAATATCGAATCTATCATGTATCATATGCTGTTTATTCTTACTTAACTCATAAAAAAAGGAGTTCTTAATTCAACGTTTTAATTAAAGACGAGATAATGAGTTTTTAAACGTCGAATCTATCATGAATTATGTGTTGTTTATTTTTACTTAATTCATAAGAAAACGAGTTTTTAAGTCAATGTTTCAATTAAAGACGAGATAATGAGTAATTAAACGTCAAATCTATAATGCATTACATGTTTTTAATTATTACTTAATTCTTAAGGAACCGACTTTTAAGTTAATATTTTAATTAAAGACGAGATAATTATTATTCAAACGTAGATCTATCATGCATTATATGTTGTTTATTCTTACTTAAATCATAAGGAAACATGATCTTAAGTCAATGTTTCAATTAAAGACGAGATAATGAGTCTTTGAATATCGAATCTACCATGTATTATCTGTTGTTTATTCATACTTAACTCATAAGGAAATTAATTTTTAAGTCAACATATTAATTAAAGACGAGATAATGAGTATTCTAACGTCGAATCTATCATGCATTGTATGTTGTTTATTCTTACTTAACTTATAAGGAAACGAGTTTTTAAGTCAATCTTTCAATTATAGACGACATAATGAGTATTTGAACATCGAATCTATCATGTATTATATTTTGTTTATTCTTACTTCACTCCTAAGGAAATGAGTTTTTAAGTCAATGTTTTAATTAAAGACGAGATAATGAGTATTTAAACGTCGAATCTATCATGCATTATATGTTTTTAATTATTACTTAATTCATAAGGAAATGACTTTTTAATTTAATATTTTAATTGAATACGAGAAAATGAGTATTGAAACTTCGAATCTATCATGCATTATATGTTGTTTATTCTTACTTAAATCATACGAAAACAAGTTCTTAAGTTAATGATTCAATTAAAGACGAGATAATGAGTCTTTGAATATCGAATCTACCATGTATTATA
Organism: Pogostemon cablin; assembly: GCA_023678885.1. Taxonomy (NCBI): domain Eukaryota; kingdom Viridiplantae; phylum Streptophyta; class Magnoliopsida; order Lamiales; family Lamiaceae; genus Pogostemon; species Pogostemon cablin. Next base: position 14,440 of record JAHCLQ010000575.1, on the reverse strand, counting down.
TGTTGTTTATTCTTACTTAACTGATAAAGAAATGAGATTTTAAGTCAACATTTTAATTAAAGACGATATAATGAGTTTTTAAACGTTGAATCTGTCATGCATTATATGTTATTTATTTTTACTTAATTAATAAGAAAACGAGTTTTAAAGTCAATGTTTCAATTAAAGACGAGATAATGAGTATTTAAACATCGAATCTATCGTGCATTATATGTTTTTAATTATTAATTAATTCATAAAGAAACGACTATTTCAGTTAAAGTTTTAATTAAAGATGAGATAACGAGTAATTAAACGTCGAATCTATCATGCATTGTATGTTGTTTATTCTTACTTAACCGAAAAGGAAGTGAGTTTTTAAGTCAATCTATCAATTAAAGACGGGATAATGAGTATTTGAATATCGAATCTATCATGTATCATATGCTGTTTATTCTTACTTAACTCATAAAAAAAGGAGTTCTTAATTCAACGATTTAATTAAAGACAAGGTAATGAGTTTTTAAACGTCGAATCTATCATGAATTATGTGTTGTTTATTTTTACTTAATTCATAAGAAAACGAGTTTTTAAGTAAATGTTTCAATTAAAGACGAGATAATGAGTATTTAAACGTCAAATCTATAATGCATTACATGTTTTTAATTATTACTTAATTCTTAAGGAAACGACTTTTAAGTTAATATTTTAATTAAAGACGAGATAATTAGTATTCAAACGTAGATCTATCATGCATTATATGTTGTTTATTCTTACTTAAATCATAAGGAAACATGTTCTTAAGTCAATGTTTCAATTAAAGACGAGATAATGAGTCTTTGAATATCGAATCTACCATGTATTATTTGTTGTTTATTCTTACTTAACTCATAAGGAAATGAGTTTTTAAGTCAACATATTAATTAAAGTCGTGATAATGAGTATTCTAACGTCGAATCTATCATGCATTGTATGTTGTTTATTCTTACTTAACTTATAAGGAAACGAGTTTTTAAGTCAATCTTTCAATTATAGACGAGATAATGAGTCTTTGAACATCGAATCTATCATGTATTATATGTTGTTTATTCTTACTTCACTCCTAAGGAAATGAGTTTTTAAGTCAATGTTTTAATTAAAGACGATATAATGAGTCTTTAAACGTAGAATCTATCATGCATTATATATTGTTTATTTTTACTTAATTCATAAGGAAACAAGTTTTTAAGTCAATGTTTCAATAAAGACGAGATAATGAGTATTTAAACGTCGAATCTATCATGCATTATATGTTTTTAATTATTACTTAATTCATAAGGAAATGACTTTTTAATTTAATATTTTAATTGAATACGAGAAAATGAGTATTGAAACTTCGAATCTATCATGCATTATATGTTGTTTATTCTTACTTAAATCATACGAAAACAAGTTCTTAAGTCAATGATTCAATAAAGACGAGATAATGAGTCTTTGAATATCGAATCTACCATGTATTATATATTGTTTATTCTTACTTAACTGATAAAGAAATGAGATTTTAAGTCAACATTTTAATTAAAGACGATATAATGAGTTTTTAAACATTGAATCTGTCATGCATTATATGTTATTTATTTTTACTTAATTAATAATAAAACGAGTTTTAAAGTCAATGTTTCAATTAAAGACGAGATAATGAGTATTTAAACATCGAATCTATCATGCATTATATGTTTTTAATTATTACTTAATTCATAAGGAAATGACTTTTTAATTTTATATTTTAATTGAAGACGAGAAAATGAGTATTGAAACGTCGAATCTATCATGCATTATATGTTGTTTATTCTTACTTAAATCATACGGAAACAAGTATGATTCAATTAAAGACGAGATAATAAGTCTTTGAATATCGAATCTATCATGTATTATATGCTGTTTATTCATACTTAACTCATAAGGAAATGAGAATTTAATTCAACGTTTTAATTAAAGACGAGATAATGAGTTTTTAAACGTCGAATCTATCATGAATTATGTGTTGTTTATTTTTACTTAATTCATAAAAAAATGAGTTTTTAAGTCAATGTTTCAATTAAAGACGAGATAATGAGTAATTAAACGTCAAATCTATATTGCATTACATGTTTTTAATTATTACTTAATTGTTAAGGAAACGACTTTTAAGCTAATATTTTAATTAAAGACGAGATAATTAGTATTCAAACGTAGATCTATCATGCATTATATGTTGTTTATTCTTACTTAAATCATAAGGAAACATGTTCTTAAGTCAATGTTTCAATTAAAGACGAGATAATGAGTCTTTGAATATCGAATCTACCATGTATTATCTGTTGTTTATTCTTACTTAACTCATAAGGAAATGAGTTTTTAAGTCAACATATTAATTAAAGACGAGATAATGAGTATTCTAACGTCGAATCTATCATGCATTGTATGTTGTTTATTCTTACTTAACTTATAAGGAAACGAGTTTTTAAGTCAATCTTTCAATTATAGACGACATAATGAGTCTTTGAACATCGAATCTATCATGTATTATATGTTATTTTTTCTTACTTCACTCCTAAGGAAATGAGTTTTTAAGTCAATGTTTTAATTAAAGACGAGATAATGAGTCTTTAAACGTAGAATCTATCATGCATTATATATTGTTTATTTTTACTTAATTCATAAGGAAACAAGTTTTTAAGTCAATGTTTCAATAAAGACGAGATAATGAGTATTTAAACGTCGAATCTATCATGCATTATATGTTTTTAATTATTACTTAATTCATAAGGAAATGACTTTTTAATTTAATATTTTAATTGAAGACGAGAAAATGAGTATTGAAACGTCGAATCTATCATGCATTATATGTTGTTTATTCTTACTTAAATCATACGGAAACAAGTTCTTAAGTCAATGATTCAATAAAGACGAGATAATAAGTTTTTGAATATCGAATCTATCATGTATTATATGCTGTTTATTCAAACTTAACTCATAAGGAAATGAGAATTTAATTCAACGTTTTAATTAAAGACGAGATAATGAGTTTTTAAACGTCGAATCTATCATGAATTATGTGTTGTTTATTTTTACTTAATTCATAAGAAAACGAGTTTTTAAGTCAATGTTTCAATTATAGACGAGATAATGAGTAATTAAACGTCAAATCTATAATGCATTACATGTTTTTAATTATTACTTAATTCTTAAGGAAACGACTTTTAAGTTAATATTTTAATTAAAGACGAGATAATTATTATTCAAACGTAGATCTATCATGCATTATATGTTGTTTATTCTTACTTAAATCATAAGGAAACATGATCTTAAGTCAATGTTTCAATTAAAGACGAGATAATGAGTCTTTGAATATCGAATCTACCATGTATTATCTATTGTTTATTCTTACTTAACTCATAAGGAAATTAGTTTTTAAGTCAACATATTAATTAAAGACGAGATAATGAGTATTCTAACGTCGAATCTATCATGCATTGTATGTTGTTTATTCTTACTTAACTTATAAGGAAACGAGTTTTTAAGTCATCTTTCAATTATAGACGACATAATGAGTATTTGAACATCGAATCTATCATGTATTATATGTTGTTTATTCTTACTTCACTCCTAAGGAAATGAGTTTTTAAGTCAATGTTTCAATTAAAGACGAGATAATGAGTCTTTAAACGTAGAATCTATCATGCATTATATGTTATTTATTTTTACTTAATTCATAAGGAAACAAGTTTTTAAGTCACTGTTTCAATAAAGACGAGATAATGAGTATTTAAACGTCGAATCTATCATGCATTATATGTTTTTAATTATTACTTAATTCATAAGGAAATGACTTTTTAATTTAATATTTTAATTGAATACGAGAAAATGAGTATTGAAACTTCGAATCTATCATGCATTATATGTTGTTTATTCTTACTTAAATCATACGAAAACAAGTTCTTAAGTCAATGATTCAATAAAGACGAGATAATGAGTCTTTGAATATCGAATCTACCATGTATTATATATTGTTTATTCTTACTTAACTGATAAAGAAATGAGATTTTAAGTCAACATTTTAATTAAAGACGATATAATGAGTTTTTAAACGTTGAATCTGTCATGCATTATATGTTATTTATTTTTACTTAATTAATAATAAAACGAGTTTTAAAGTCAATGTTTCAATTAAAGACGAGATAATGAGTATTTAAACATCGAATCTATCGTGCATTATATGTTTTTTATTATTAATTAATTCATAAAGAAACGACTATTTCAGTTAAAGTTTTAATTAAAGATGAGATAATGAGTAATCAAACGTCTAATCTATCATGCATTGTATGTTGTTTATTCTTACTTAACCGAAAAGGAAGTGAGTTTTTAAGTCAATCTTTCAATTAAAGACGGGATAATGAGTATTTGAATATCGAATCTACCATGTATTATCTGTTGTTTATTCTTACTTAACTCATAAGGAAATGAGTTTTTAAGTCAACATATTAATTAAAGACGAGATAATGAGTATTCTAACGTCGAATCTATCATGCATTGTATGTTGTTTATTCTTACTTAACTTATAAGGAAACGAGTTTTTAAGTCAATCTTTCAATTATAGACGACATAATGAGTCTTTGAACATCGAATCTATCATGTATTATATGTTATTTTTTCTTACTTCACTCCTAAGGAAATGAGTTTTTAAGTCAATGTTTTAATTAAAGACGAGATAATGAGTCTTTAAACGTAGAATCTATCATGCATTATATATTGTTTATTTTTACTTAATTCATAAGGAAACAAGTTTTTAAGTCAATGTTTCAATAAAGACGAGATAATGAGTATTTAAACGTCGAATCTATCATGCATTATATGTTTTTAATTATTACTTAATTCATAAGGAAATGACTTTTTAATTTAATATTTTAATTGAAGACGAGAAAATGAGTATTGAAACGTCGAATCTATCATGCATTATATGTTGTTTATTCTTACTTAAATCATACGGAAACAAGTTCTTAAGTCAATGATTCAATAAAGACGAGATAATAAGTTTTTGAATATCGAATCTATCATGTATTATATGCTGTTTATTCAAACTTAACTCATAAGGAAATGAGAATTTAATTCAACGTTTTAATTAAAGACGAGATAATGAGTTTTTAAACGTCGAATCTATCATGAATTATGTGTTGTTTATTTTTACTTAATTCATAAGAAAACGAGTTTTTAAGTCAATGTTTCAATTATAGACGAGATAATGAGTAATCAAACGTCTAATCTATCATGCATTGTATGTTGTTTATTCTTACTTAACCGAAAAGGAAGTGAGTTTTTAAGTCAATCTTTCAATTAAAGACGGGATAATGAGTATTTGAATATCGAATCTATCATGTATCATATGCTGTTTATTCTTACTTAACTCATAAAAAAGGAGTTCTTAATTCAACGATTTAATTAAAGACAAGGTAATGAGTCTTTAAACATCGAATCTATCATGCATTATATGTTGTTTATTCTTACCTAATTCATATGGTGACAAGTTCTTAAGTCAATGATTTCATTAAAGTCGAGATAATGAGTCATTGAATATCGAATCTATCATGTATTATATGCTGTTTATTCAAACTTAACTCATAAGGAAATGAGAATTTAATTCAACGTTTTAATTAAAGACGAGATAATGAGTTTTTAAACGTCGAATCTATCATGAATTATGTGTTGTTTATTTTTACTTAATTCATAAGAAAACGAGTTTTTAAGTCAATGTTTCAATTAAAGACGAGATAATGAGTAATTAAACGTCAAATCTATAATGCATTACATGTTTTTAATTATTACTTAATTCTTAAGGAAACGACTTTTAAGTTAATATTTTAATTAAAGACGAGATAATTATTATTCAAACGTAGATCTATCATGCATTATATGTTGTTTATTCTTACTTAAATCATAAGGAAACATGATCTTAAGTCAATGTTTCATTTAAAGACGAGATAATGAGTCTTTGAATATCGAATCTACCATGTATTTTCTGTTGTTTATTCTTACTTAACTCATAAGGAAATTAGTTTTTAAGTCAACATATTAATTAAAGACGAGATAATGAGTATTCTAACGTCGAATCTATCATGCATTGTATGTTGTTTATTCTTACTTAACTTATAAGGAAACGAGTTTTTAAGTCAATCTTTCAATTATAGACGACATAATGAGTATTTGAACATCGAATCTATCATGTATTATATGTTGTTTATTCTTACTTCACTCCTAAGGAAATGAGTTTTTAAGTCAATGTTTCAGTTAAAGACGAGATAATGAGTCTTTAAACGTAGAATCTATCATGCATTATATGTTATTTATTTTTACTTAATTCATAAGGAAATAAGTTTTTAAGTCACTGTTTCAATAAAGACGAGATAATGAGTATTTAAACGTCGAATCTATCATGCATTATATGTTTTTAATTATTACTTAATTCATAAGGAAATGACTTTTTAATTTAATATTTTAATTGAATACGAGAAAATGAGTATTGAAACTTCGAATCTATCATGCATTATATGTTGTTTATTCTTACTTAAATCATACGAAAACAAGTTCTTATGTCAATGATTCAATAAAGACGAGATAATGAGTCTTTGAATATCGAATCTACCTTGTATTATATATTGTTTATTCTTACTTAACTGATAAAGAAATGAGATTTTAAGTCAACATTTTAATTAAAGACGATATAATGAGTTTTTAAACGTTGAATCTGTCATGCATTATATGTTATTTATTTTTACTTAATTAATAATAAAACGAGTTTTAAAGTCAATGTTTCAATTAAAGACGAGATAATGAGTATTTAAACATCGAATCTATCGTGCATTATATGTTTTTTATTATTAATTAATTCATAAAGAAACGACTATTTTAGTTAAAGTTTTAATTAAAGATGAGATAATGAGTAATCAAACGTCGAATCTATCATGCATTGTATGTTGTTTATTCTTACTTAACCGAAAAGGAAGTGAGTTTTTAAGTCAATCTTTCAATTAAAGACGGGATAATGAGTATTTGAATATCGAATCTATCATGTATCATATGTTGTTTATTCTTACTTAACTCATAAAAAAAGGAGTTCTTAATTCAACGATTTAATTAAAGACAAGGTAATGAGTCTTTAAACATCGAATCTATCATGCATTATATGTTGTTTATTCTTACCTAATTCATATGGTAACAAGTTCTTAAGTCAATGATTTCATTAAAGTCGAGATAATGAGTCATTGAATATCGAATCTATCATGTATTATATGCTGTTTATTCAAACTTAACTCATAAGGAAATGAGAATTTAATTCAACGTTTTAATTAAAGACGAGATAATGAGTTTTTAAACGTCGAATCTATCATGAATTATGTGTTGTTTATTTTTACTTAATTCATAAGAAAACGAGTTTTTAAGTCAATGTTTCAATTAAAGACGAGATAATGAGTAATTAAACGTCAAATCTATAATTCATTACATATTTTTAATTATTACTTAATTCTTAAGGAAACGACTTTTAAGTTAATATTTTAATTAAAGACGAGATAATTATTATTCAAACGTAGATCTATCATGCATTATATGTTGTTTATTCTTACTTAAATCATAAGGAAACATGATCTTAAGTCAATGTTTCAATTAAAGACGAGATAATGAGTCTTTGAATATCGAATCTACCATGTATTATCTGTTGTTTATTCTTACTTAACTCATAAGGAAATTAGTTTTTAAGTCAACATATTAATTAAAGACGAGATAATGAGTATTCTAACGTCGAATCTATCATGCATTGTATGTTGTTTATTCTTACTTAACTTATAAGGAAACGAGTTTTTAAGTCAATCTTTCAATTATAGACGACATAATGAGTATTTGAACATCGAATCTATCATGTATCATATGTTGTTTATTCTAACTTCACTCCTAAGGAAATGAGTTTTTAAGTCAATGTTTCAATTAAAGACGAGATAATGAGTCTTTAAACGTAGAATCTATCATGCATTATATGTTATTTATTTTTACTTAATTCATAAGGAAACAAGTTTTTAAGTCACTGTTTCAATAAAGACGAGATAATGAGTATTTAAACGTCGAATCTATCATGCATTATATGTTTTTAATTATTACTTAATTCATAAGGAAATGACTTTTTAATTTAATATTTTAATTGAATACGAGAAAATGAGTATTGAAACTTCGAATCTATCATGCATTATATGTTGTTTATTCTTACTTAAATCATACGAAAACAAGTTCTTAAGTCAATGATTCAATTAAAGACGAGATAATGAGTCTTTGAATATCGAATCTACCATGTATTATATATTGTTTATTCTTACTTAACTGATAAAAAAATGAGATTTTAAGTCAACATTTTAATTAAAGACGATATAATGAGTTTTTAAACGTTGAATCTGTCATGCATTATATGTTATTTATTTTTACTTAATTAATAATAAAACGAGTTTTAAAGTCAATGTTTCAATTAAAGACGAGATAATGAGTATTTAAACATCGAATCTATCGTGCATTATATGTTTTTTATTATTAATTATTTCATAAAGAAACGACTATTTCAGTTAAAGTTTTAATTAAAGATGAGATAATGAGTAATCAAACGTCTAATATATCATGCATTGTATGTTGTTTATTCTTACTTAACCGAAAAGGAAGTGAGTTTTTAAGTCAATCTTTCAATTAAAGACGGAATAATGAGTATTTGAATATCGAATCTATCATGTATCATATGATGTTTATTCTTACTTAACTCATAAAAAAAGGAGTTCTTAATTCAACGATTTAATTAAAGACAAGGTAATGAGTCTTTAAACATCGAATCTATCATGCATTATATGTTGTTTATTCTTACCTAATTCATATGGTAACAAGTTCTTAAGTCAATGATTTCATTAAAGTCGAGATAATGAGTCATTGAATATCGAATCTATCATGTATTATATGCTGTTTATTCAAACTTAACTCATAAGGAAATGAGAATTTAATTCAACGTTTTAATTAAAGACGAGATAATGAGTTTTTAAACGTCTTATCTATCATGAATTATGTGTTGTTTATTTTTACTTAATTCATAAGAAAACGAGTTTTTAAGTCAATGTTTCAATTAAAGACGAGATAATGAGTAATTAAACGTCAAATCTATAATGCATTACATGTTTTTAATTATTACTTAATTCTTAGGGAAACGACTTTTAAGTTAATATTTTAATTAAAGACGAGATAATTATTATTCAAACGTAGATCTATCATGCATTATATGTTGTTTATTCTTACTTAAATCATAAGGAAACATGATCTTAAGTCAATGTTTCATTTAAAGACGAGATAATGAGTCTTTGAATATCGAATCTACCATGTATTTTCTGTTGTTTATTCTTACTTAACTCATAAGGAAATTAGTTTTTAAGTCAACATATTAATTAAAGACGAGATAATGAGTATTCTAACATCGAATCTATCATGCATTGTATGTTGTTTATTCTTACTTAACTTATAAGGAAACGAGTTTTTAAGCCAATCTTTCAATTATAGACGACATAATGAGTATTTGAACATCGAATCTATCATGTATTATATGTTGTTTATTCTTACTTCACTCCTAAGGAAATGAGTTTTTAAGTCAATGTTTCAGTTAAAGACGAGATAATGAGTCTTTAAACGTAGAATCTATCATGCATTATATGTTATTTATTTTTACTTAATTCATAAGGAAATAAGTTTTTAAGTCACTGTTTCAATAAAGACGAGATAATGAGTATTTAAACGTCGAATCTATCATGCATTATATGTTTTTAATTATTACTTAATTCATAAGGAAATGACTTTTTAATTTAATATTTTAATTGAATACGAGAAAATGAGTATTGAAACTTCGAATCTATCATGCATTATATGTTGTTTATTCTTACTTAAATCATACGAAAACAAGTTCTTAAGTCAATGATTCAATAAAGACGAGATAATGAGTCTTTGAATATCGAATCTACCTTGTATTATATATTGTTTATTCTTACTTAACTAATAAAGAAACGAGATTTTAAGTCAACATTTTAATTAAAGACGATATAATGAGTTTTTAAACGTTGAATCTGTCATGCATTATATGTTATTTATTTTTACTTAATTAATAATAAAACGAGTTTTAAAGTCAATGTTTCAATTAAAGACGAGATAATGAGTATTTAAACATCGAATCTATCGTGCATTATATGTTTTTTATTATTAATTAATTCATAAAGAAACGACTATTTCAGTTAAAGTTTTAATTAAAGATGAGATAATGAGTAATCAAACGTCGAATCTATCATGCATTGTATGTTGTTTATTCTTACTTAACCGAAAAGGAAGTGAGTTTTTAAGTCAATCTTTCAATTAAAGACGGGATAATGAGTATTTGAATATCGAATCTATCATGTATCATATGCTGTTTATTCTTACTTAACTCATAAAAAAAGGAGTTCTTAATTCAACGATTTAATTAAAGACAAGGTAATGAGTCTTTAAACATCGAATCTATCATGCATTATATGTTGTTTATTCTTACCTAATTCATATGGTAACAAGTTCTTAAGTCAATGATTTCATTAAAGTCGAGATAATGAGTCATTGAATATCGAATCTATCATGTATTATATGCTGTTTATTCAAACTTAACTCATAAGGAAATGAGAATTTAATTCAACGTTTTAATTAAAGACGAGATAATGAGTTTTTAAACGTCGAATCTATCATGAATTATGTGTTGTTTATTTTTACTTAATTCATAAGAAAACGAGTTTTTAAGTCAATGTTTCAATTAAAGACGAGATAATGAGTAATTAAACGTCAAATCTATAATTCATTACATGTTTTTAATTATTACTTAATTCTTAAGGAAACGACTTTTAAGTTAATATTTTAATTAAAGACGAGATAATTATTATTCAAACGTAGATCTATCATGCATTATATGTTGTTTATTCTTACTTAAATCATAAGGAAACATGATCTTAAGTCAATGTTTCAATTAAAGACGAGATAATGAGTCTTTGAATATCGAATCTACCATGTATTATCTGTTGTTTATTCTTACTTAACTCATAAGGAAATTAGTTTTTAAGTCAACATATTAATTAAAGACGAGATAATGAGTATTCTAACGTCGAATCTATCATGCATTGTATGTTGTTTATTCTTACTTAACTTATAAGGAAACGAGTTTTTAAGTCAATCTTTCAATTATAGACGACATAATGAGTATTTGAACATCGAATCTATCATGTATTATATGTTGTTTATTCTTACTTCACTCCTAAGGAAATGAGTTTTTAAGTCAATGTTTCAATTAAAGACGAGATAATGAGTCTTTAAACGTAGAATCTATCATGCATTATATGTTATTTATTTTTACTTAATTCATAAGGAAATAAGTTTTTAGGTCACTGTTTCAATAAACACGAGATAATGAGTATTTAAACGTCGAATCTATCATGCATTATATGTTTTTAATTATTACTTAATTCATAAGGAAATGACTTTTTAATTTAATATTTTAATTGAATACGAGAAAATGAGTATTGAAACTTCGAATCTATCATGCATTATATGTTGTTTATTCTTACTTAAATCATACGAAAACAAGTTCTTAAGTCAATGATTCAATAAAGACGAGATAATGAGTCTTTGAATATCGAATCTACCATGTATTATATATTGTTTATTCTTACTTAACTGATAAAGAAATGAGATTTTAAGTCAACATTTTAATTAAAGACGATATAATGAGTTTTTAAACGTTGAATCTGTCATGCATTATATGTTATTTATTTTTACTTAATTAATAATAAAACGAGTTTTAAAGTCAATGTCTCAATTAAAGACGAGATAATGAGTATTTAAACATCGAATCTATCATGCATTATATGTTTTTTATTATTAATTAATTCATAAAGAAACGACTATTTCAGTTAAAGTTTTAATTAAAGATGAGATAATGAGTAATCAAACGTCGAATCTATCATGCATTGTATGTTGTTTATTCTTACTTAACCGAAAAGGAAGTGAGTTTTTAAGTCAATCTTTCAATTAAAGACGGGATAATGAGTATTTGAATATCGAATCTATCATGTATCATATGCTGTTTATTCTTACTTAACTCATAAAAAAAGGAGTTCTTAATTCAACGATTTAATTAAAGACAAGGTAATGAGTCTTTAAACATCGAATCTATCATGCATTATATGTTGTTTATTCTTACCTAATTCATATGGTAACAAGTTCTTAAGTCAATGATTTCATTAAAGTCGAGATAATGAGTCATTGAATATCGAATCTATCATGTATTATATGTTGTTTATTCAAACTTAACTCATAAGGAAATGAGAATTTAATTCAACGTTTTAATTAAAGACGAGATAATTAGTTTTTAAACGTCAAATCTATCATGAATTATGTGTTGTTTATTTTTACTTAATTCATAAGAAAATGAGTTTTTAAGTCAATGTTTCAATTAAAGACGAGATAATGAGTAATTAAACGTCAAATCTATAATGCATTACATGTTTTTAATTATTACTTAATTCTTAAGGAAACGACTTTTAAGTTAATATTTTAATTAAAGACGAGATAATTATTATTCAAACGTAGATCTATCATGCATTATATGTTGTTTATTCTTACTTAAATCATAAGGAAACATGATCTTAAGTCAATGTTTCAATTAAAGACGAGATAATGAGTCTTTGAATATCGAATCTACCATGTATTATCTGTTGTTTATTCTTACTTAACTCATAAGGAAATTAGTTTTTAAGTCAACATATTAATTAAAGACGAGATAATGAGTATACTAACGTCGAATCTATCATGCATTGTATGTTGTTTATTCTTACTTAACTTATAAGGAAACGAGTTTTTAAGTCAATCTTTCAATTATAGACGACATAATGAGTATTTGAACATCGAATCTATCATGTATTATATGTTGTTTATTCTTACTTCACTCCTAAGGAAATGAGTTTTTAAGTCAATGTTTCAATTAAAGACGAGATAATGAGTCTTTAAAACGTAGAATCTATCGTGCATTATATGTTATTTATTTTTACTTAATTCATAAGGAAACAAGTTTTTAAGTCACTGTTTCAATAAGGACGAGATAATGAGTATTTAAACGTCGAATCTATCATGCATTATATGTTTTTAATTATTACTTAATTCATAAGGAAATGACTTTTTAATTTAATATTTTAATTGAATACGAGAAAATGAGTATTGAAACTTCGAATCTATCATGCATTATATGTTGTTTATTCTTACTTAAATCATACGAAAACAAGTTCTTAAGTCAATGATTCAATAAAGACGAGATAATGAGTCTTTGAATATCGAATCTACCATGTATTATATATTGTTTATTCTTATTTAACTGATAAAGAAATGAGATTTTAAGTCAACATTTTAATTAAAGACGATATAATGAGTTTTTAAACGTTGAATCTGTCATGCATTATATGTTATTTATTTTAACTTAATTAATAATAAAACGAGTTTTAAAGTCAATGTTTCAATTAAAGACGAGATAATGAGTATTTAAACATCGAATCTATCGTGCATTATATGTTTTTAATTATTAATTAATTCATAAAGAAACGACTATTTCAGTTAAAGTTTTAATTAAAGATGAGATAATGAGTAATTAAACGTCGAATCTATCATGCATTGTATGTTGTTTATTCTTACTTAACCGAAAAGAAAGTGAGTTTTTAAGTCAATCTTTCAATTAAAGACGGGATAATGAGTATTTGAATATCGAATCTATCATGTATCATATGTTGTTTATTCTTACTTAACTCATAAAAAAGGAGTTCTTAATTCAACGATTTAATTAAAGACAAGGTAATGAGTCTTTAAACATCGAATCTATCATGCATTATATGTTGTTTATTCTTACCTAATTCATATGGTAACAAGTTCTTAAGTCAATGATTTCATTAAAGACGAGATAATGAGTCATTGAATATCGAATCTATCATGTATTATATGCTGTTTATTCATACTTAATTCATAAGGAAATGAGAATTTTAAATCAACGTTTTAATTAAAGACGAGATAATGAGTTTTTAAAGTCGAATCTATCATGAATTATGTGTTGTTTATTTTTACTTAATTCATAAGAAAACGAGTTTTAAGTCAATGTTTCAATTAAAGACGAGATAATGAGTATTTAAACGTCAAATCTATAATGCATTGCATGTTTTTAATTATTACTTAATTCTAAGGAAACGACTTTTAAGTTAATATTTTAATTAAGGACGAGATAATTAGTATTCAAAACGTAGATCTATCATGCATATATGTTTTTATTCTTACTTAAATCATAAGGAAACATGTTCTTAAGTCAATGTTTCAATTAAAGACGAGATAATGA